>JANAVB010009399.1:7042268-7140069 GCA_029216955.1 Iris pallida
CATTGAATTCTACATTTGATCTCAATTATTCCTTTGATTTGCACCCTGTTTGAATTTTCATACCGACTAACAATTTTACTTTTGTGGCAGTTATATGGATCAAGGCAGGAACCTCGCTAACCCGAACACCCCAGCCTACGTTGGTGGGTCCTCCATGAATGGGACCCTACCGACTCACGGGAGCCGTTTCACCTACCTAGGCGAGACTCCCCAGCCGCAGGCTACGAGATTTCGCCGTGATGATATTCCGCCACCACCGCAGTTCACTTCGCCGATCCCACCACCAGCACCTTTCCACCAGCCAGTGCCTTTCCAGCAGCCAGCACCCCTTCCGTATCCAGTACCAGCTCTGCCCCCACCACCTCCGCTGGATAATGTTGCCCTCCTCGGGATATTCCAGCAGATTATGGCATCTCAGACACGGCAGGCTGACGTCTTCCGCGAGGCTTTTCAGGCTAGGGAGGCTCCTCCACAGCGCCCCGGCACCTCCAAAAATTTTACAGATCTCAGGCCCTGGGATTTCAAGGGTACGGAGGGAATTCTCTACGCCGATGACTGGCTGGAGAATGTGGACCGCAATCTCCGGAGGGCCCGAATCCCCGAAGACCAGAAGGTCGATAATACGAGCATGCAGCTGTATGACATCGCCTGTACGTGGTACAGGGACGAGCCCTGGTTCAATGTGCCAGGCGTGACCTGGGAGAAATTCAAAGAACTATTCAAGATGAAGTTTTACCCTGAAGCAGCTCGCGAATAATTGGAGAACGAGTTCGAGAGCCTCGAACAAGGCAACCGATCCATCGACGAGTACTCTGCCGAGTTCTCCCGACTCAGTCGATTTGCAGACGCCTTGACTCCTGCAGCCAAGGCCAAGAAGTTCAGGAAGGGGCTATCACATGAGATCCGTATAGCCGTAGCCACCAGCCAAGCCACCACATATGAGAAGATCTTGAAGGTTGTGCAAGACGTGGAAAAGGAGATGAAGCGCAAGCAGAAGAGGGACCGAGACACCTATGGAGGGGGTAACAGCCAGTCCGGATCGGCGAAACGACCCAATGCTCCGGGGAGGACTGTAGCGCAGCAGCAGCAGCCACACCCCCGCCTCCAGCAGCAGTACCAGCCCTCAGCCAAAGCCCCTACCTCTCAGCACCACCAGCCTAGACAGGCGACTCCCACATGCGGCTACTGCAAGAAGCCAGGGCATGATTGGGAGGTATACAGGAAGCGACTCGGAGCATGCCTATTCTGTGGTTTGACCACACATCAGTTGCGAGAGTGCAGTCTAGCACCACCCCGTTCAGCACAGGGGGCAGCTCCTGCCTCAGGAGCACCGACGAGGCCGACGATACCCCAGCAGCAGAGGGGACCCCTGCCTACGCAGCAGCATCATTTCGGCCAGCACCAGCAGCAGGGCAGAGCTTATGCCATGGCGGTCGATGAGACACTATTATCCCCTGATGTGATAGCAGGTTCTGTTCTTCTTGAGTCTTTTTCAGCTATTGCCTTATTTGATTCTGGAGCCAGTCACGGCTTCATATCTGCAGCATTTACCTTTAGACGTAGCATTGTATCAAGGCCTTTAGATAACACCTATAAAGTCTCGACTGGCGGAGGCGTCATCTTAGTGAAGGATGTTTGCGTCGGTCGCTGCATCACCATAGGAGGCCGAGAAGTACGCGCTAGCTTACTCATCATGCCACTTCTGAGCTTTGATATAGTGCTCGGCATGGACTGGTTGAGTAAATCCTTCGCCAGCATTGACTGCCACCGCGGATGTGTTGTATTCAGTCCGCCGGGGGAGACCGTGTTCGAGTTCGCGAGAGGAGGAGCAGAGCCACGAGGCGACGCTATTTGTGGGACCATGGTAGCAGAGAAAGAGCTGCCTCATCCCATCATCGCAGAGTTTCTTGACATATTTTCAGAGGAGCTGCCAGGACTGCCGCCAGATAGAGACATTGAGTTCTCCATTGATCTGGTGCCAGGCGCTCAGCCAGAGTCGCAGCGGGTTTACAGAATCAACAACAAGGAGGCCGTGCAGCTGAAGAAGCAGATTGACGAGCTTCTAGAGAAGGGGTTTATTAGATCAAGTTCGTCGCCATGGGGTGCACCAGTGCTGTTCGTGCCCAAGAAAGATGGGACAATGCGAATGTGTATCGACTACCGGACCTTGAACAGTAAGACGATCAAGAACAAATACCCGCTGCCCAGAATTGACGACCTTTTCGACCAGTTGAGTGGTGCACGGGTGTTCTCGAAGATCGATTTGAGGTCAGGGTACCACCAGGTGAAAGTAAAGAAGGAGGATATCCCGAAGACGGCCTTCCAGACTAAGTACGGCCAGTACGAATTCATGGTGATGCCGTTTGGGTTGACCAACGCCCCGGCAGTTTTCATGAATTTGATGAACAAGGTATTCCATCCATACCATGACAAGTTCGTCGTGGTCTTCATCGACGACATCCTTATCTATTCAAAGTCGCCGAAAGAGCACGAGGAGCATTTGAGGATCGTGCTGGAGACACTTAGAAAGGAGAAACTCTATGGAAAGCTTTCCAAGTGCGAGTTTTTCCTTGACAAGGTGGAATTTCTTGGGCATGTGGTGACAGGAGATGGCATATCTGTTGATCCGAAGAAGATCGCTGCTGTTGAGTCTTGGACTACTCCGACTTCTGTGGCGGATATTCGGAGTTTCTTAGGACTGGCTGGATATTATCGGAAATTTGTCCAAGACTTTGCTCGGATTGCGGAGCCAATGACTAGGCTCACTCGAAAGGACGTAGAATTTGTTTGGACAGAGGACTGCCAGGCGGCGTTCGACGAGCTGAAGAAGAGACTGACGACAGCTCCTATATTGACATTGCCATCTGGGTCCGGCGGTTTCTCTATCTACAGCGATGCTTCGGGAAAGGGCTTGGGATGCGTCTTAGAGCAGAATAAGAAGGTGATTGCTTATGCGTCTAGACAGCTGCGGCCGCATGAGAAGAATTACCCCACTCACGATTTAGAGCTGGCAGCGGTCATATTCACCCTGAAATTGTGGAAACATTATTTGTATGGAGAGCGTGTGGAAATCTTCACTGACCACAAAAGCTTGAAGTACGTTTTCACACAGAAGGAGCTGAATATGCGGCAACGAAGATGGCTAGAATTGATGAAGGATTTCGACATCTCGTTGCAGTACCATCCGGGAAAAGCGAATGTAGTCGCGGATGCTTTGAGCCGGTATCCAGTAGCTATGTTCTTGACGAGAGACCGACACTTATTGGCAGAGTTGAAGAGCTTGGGCATTGAGGTAGTCATTCCTGGAGTCGAGACACAGATGTTAGGCATGCAGATTCAGTCTGGATTAATGGACAAAATTCGAGAGGCTCAGCTGCAGGATGAGCAGTTGAGGGGTATTATTGCGCAGGTTCGAGCTGGTTTACTAGAGGATTTCACCATTGCAGAGGATGGCTCGTTGAGGCATGGGACGAGACTGTGTGTACCTAAGGGGGAGTTGCGAGAGGAGGTTATGCAGGAGGCGCACCGCTCTCAGTATTCTTTGCATCCTAGTGCCAACAAGATGTACAGGGATATGAGAGCCCACGTCTGGTGGTATGGCATGAAGCGTGAGGTGGCGCGCTTCGTTTCTAGATGCCTTGTGTGTCAGCAGGTCAAAGCCGTGAGGCAGAGGCCCGGGGGTTTACTTCAGCCGTTGCCGATCCCCGAGTGGAAGTGGGAACATATCACCATAGATTTTGTTTCCGGTCTTCCACGTTCGCCTGGCGGGAAGGATGCTGCGATTTGGGTCATCGTTGACAGGTTGACCAAATCAGCCCACTTCATACCATTCAAAGTAGGACTGTCCACGGAGAGACTAGCAAATTTGTACGTGAGGCAGATTGTCAGATTGTACGGCATTCCAGTGAGTATCGTCTCTGATCGCGACAGCAGGTTCACATCCCACTTTTGGAGGAGCTTGCAGGCTAGTTTGGGCACCTCACTCAAGTTCAGCACGGCCTATCATCCACAGACAGATGTGCAGTCAAAGCGGACCATTCAGACGCTCGAGGACATGCTGCGGACGTGTGTACTAGATTTTGGGGGCTCGTGGGAGGACCACCTTCACCTTGTGGAGTTCTCCTACAACAACAGTCACCAAGCTAGTATCGGGATGTCTCCTTTCGAGGCCTTGTACGGACGGAGATGTCGTACCCCATTATCTTGGGACGACGTGGGTGAGAGAGCACTATTGGGGCCCGAGATGGTCGTGGATGCTGCAGAGAAGGTGAAATTGATTAGGGAGCGACTTCGTGTGGCTCAGGACAGGCAGAAGCACTGGGCCGACAGCCATCGTAGACCGTTAGAGTTTGAGGTATAAATTTGTTAAACTATGATTGTTGATTTGATAGGATTAGGTCATAACCTTGCTTGAATTTAGGTGGGCGATATGGTATTCTTGAAGATATCTCCGACACGTGGTACGATATGTTTTGGAGGAGGCGGCAAGCTCAGTCCGAGGTATATCGGCCCGTTTCACATCCTCGTGAAAATCGGGGAAGTGGCATACCGTTTAGCACTACCACCCGCATTGGAGGGAGTGCACAACGTATTCCACGTGTCTCAGCTAAGACGGTACGTGGCGGACCCCAGTCATGTGCTAGACCACTCGGAGATCGAGATGGGACCGAGCCTTAGCTATGAGGAGCAGCCCGTGGAGATCTTGGACCGCCAGGAGAAGGTGCTACGCAACCAGACCATTCCCTTGGTACGTGTCGCGTGGAGGCACCATTCGCCAGGCGAATCCACATGGGAGAGAGAGGACGAGATGCGAGAGCGCTACCCCCACCTTTTCGAGACATGAGGTATAAATTCTGACTCTTGTGTCTATCTTTAATTTCGAGGACGAAATTATTTTAAGGAGGGTAGATTTGTAAGCCCTTGACCCGAAATCCCTATTTATTTTTTTATTAAATAATGCTAGATTATTAAATATTGCATAT
The DNA here is from genome assembly GCA_029216955.1 of Iris pallida. NCBI lineage: Eukaryota > Viridiplantae > Streptophyta > Magnoliopsida > Asparagales > Iridaceae > Iris > Iris pallida. The sequence continues at coordinate 7,047,251 of JANAVB010009399.1, forward strand.
TAGTGATTAAAGAATATAGATGTAATATATATGTATACATGTTAGTACTTACTCGTAAATAGTAAGAGAAAACAGAGGGTTTTCTCAAACATCTTAAAGGGGGACCTTTCCCAAATTATTGTAAAATAGGGGGGCTTTAGTACAATTCTTCAAATTTAAATTCAAACGGCTACGAGTTTGAATCAATTCGAGAATTCAAATCTCGAAAGGATTTGGCTTCAGGTGAGATTCAAACTTGTAGCAATCTCTGGGAATGATTCGGAGCTATCAAAAATGCCTATATAAATAGCGTAGCCATTGTCCCTGCCATCCTCTCGAAACCCTAGCAACCCAACTTCGTCCCCGCCGCTCGACCATCAAGAAGAAGACTGAGGATCACCCACACTTTGATTCAAAAATACAGGTATTTCCCCTGGCCCTAATTGAAACCTCTGTTATGTGTATCATGTGTTTGAAATAATGGGTAGAAGGTTTTGAGTTTGTGCACAAAGCCATTAAAACCTGAGGACAGTGTGTAAGTACCTAACTAGTGGTGTGTCCCTTGAGGGAGACTCTGTTTTGACACATGAAAGCCTGGTGCAGCAACTACAGGTATACCATATGTAGGAATATCTCTTATGAAGTAATAGTGGTGTGTGTATGGGGATTACCTCTGTATCCAATGAATAAGTCTATATGAGCCTTCCTTTGTATCCCTTGGATACTGTCAGGTGTACTTTCCCTTTGTTATCTGATTGGTATTAGCAGGGGATATGTATTTTTCATATTGTTTTGGGTAGGTTTGCTACCAACCAAATAGGAGGGAATGGTAGGTGTTCGACTTAATGACTAAATGAGGTTTCGTATCATAGGAACACATACACCAAAACGCAAAACCAACATGTATCGATAGAGGCAAGGAGATCAATAGGAGTAACCTGGGCTTTACGAAGACCTGTGTATATGCATTTATATACTACGACATCAGTTTTTATACCGTAATCTTACGTTTTGCAAGGTAGTAAAGGGATAGATGAATATATAGTGTTATACTCAAATAACTACTCTGGGTGACCCGAGTGCACCCTCTCTTAACACCATATCATTGCAAACTGAATTATGCATCAGACCTTGCTTCGATTAGGATCAGCCACTGAACGAGGTAATATACTACATGAATCATGTTCCACAGTTAGATTGCTTACAGTCCTAGTTGGTTTCAGCCAGGTTGTTCTTTCACCCAACCTCATGTATCTCCTGATGCCTTTGTTCAGTCCAGGAAGGGGAGTTATACCATACCACTATATGTCGAGTTACAACTTAATGCACATTATGGACTAATAGCCTTACCCTTTATTTAATACTCAATTTCTTTCGCTGTAGGCAAATTATGCAGGAAGATTGTAGCCCTGGTTGCCACTCATTGGTGTCAATAAGTAGCCAGTTAGCAGTTGGTGAGAATAGGTACTGTGAGTTGGTTTAAACCTTGGAAGAACCAAGGGAATCCTGGGTTCAGTCATCACATTATGACCCTCACCTACACTTTAGGAAAACTGTCAGGAAGTCTTCCCAAACACCAGTAGCTCCTAAATTGTGTGCTGTGTTAATGACCTAAATATTAAGATTCGAACCAATACCATTGCCTGGCCTCACCTAGCCTTACTGTCGTATAGAGATTCTGAAGGTTCATGCTCAGAAGGAGCCTATGTGCTTTCTGTGAAGCATGACTTCCAACTTTTGGTCTCACAATTACCTGATTGGAAAATGCATAGGGAGAGACTCTTACATTATTATTGAGCTAACTGCTTTAACTGAATGAATGTGTATCTAATGTACCCAATCAGTTTCCTCATGTTGCTTATTCTTTCAGGAAAAGAATACTCTGCAATAATCTATTTTGCACCAGGAAGAATGTTGCTCCCATAACATTCTTTCCATGGGCTTGTAGCAGCATCAATTTGATGAATTGTTCCTTCCTTTAGTCACAATTTGCAATGCTCGATGTATTGGCATTTAATAGTGCTTTGAGTTTTCCTGTGTCCCCAGTTAGAGGTGTGTACAAACCTGGAATTCATTTATACCCAGGAGTGTGCGCGTAGTACAGGCTAAACATACGGTCCTATAGGTGTTTATGGAGGTCGGGTTTAGAGTGTCCTGCATATTGCAGGATCAACCATCTTTCGGGTGGCATTATGGTAGAGCAGCTTATACAGGAGGGGAAATCAAATCAGTGCTGCAGGTTAGCAGTACCATGAATATGTTTTAGAGGAGTTTTCATGTGTTGGTATTGTTCATAGGCTTTTCCTTCGAGGTGCAATTGAATAGCATGCTGCTGTGATGTTGTTGCCCTTCTAAACATTGCTTGTATTGGTCTAGTATCACTCACAAGCTCCTGGAGTTTCTATTCTTTATCTTATATATTCCTTACTTGATGCATGCACTGATCACCTAATGTGCACAGGTCATTCCATTCCTGGACAGTAACTGACCACACTAGTTCCCTGTTTTTAGTATCAGTTATACCTTGGTCCAAATCCAGAGTCTTTAGAGTATGGTTATGTGTATCCGTTGTTTTGTTCTAAATTCAGTATTGGGATAGGTGTTCATCCTCAGAACTGTATATGCCAACCATCTCATGAGAGTTCACTGATTCCAGTTGGCCATCAGCCCTTATATTGGGTCCACCATTTCGAAGCCTTGATCACAGCAAATCATAGGATCCATTCCTGTTTGATACAGGAAACAGAGGGAAATAACAAATTAGGGACTCTTGAGACTACTTGTTGGGTTAAGGATGGGTTATAAAAAGCTTCACAACCCACATGACCAACTAGATAGACAGGTTAGCAAGTTAAACTCTAAGTAACCAGCATGATAGCATCCAGATTAGAGGTTATGGTACCAACTTAGGTGACTATATGGCAGCAGGTAAGATAGTAGAGTATGTTCTCACTAGAGACTCTTAGAAAGACCAAAAAGGGCAAGGTGGGCAAACAAAACAGATTAAGACGAGAGTAAAAGAGTAGAATTGAACAATAGTTATTTTTAGTTGTACCATATATTTGATTCATACATGATTTACAATATAGGTTCAGTGGACGTCGACTCGGCACCTAACTCTTATTTCCAACTCAAGTCGACAGGCAAGTACACTTTCTGTCCTACTTCTAATTCTGATGGTTTTGTGCAGTATATGGTCATATGTTCTTTTGCTTGATGACACGATGGACACACGAGTGAGAGTCATGAACCCCATTTATTACACTCTTGTTTAGCTTCTTTTTCGGGACTTATTTAGGTTCATGAGTACTGGTCGGGAAGGGAAATATCCTAGTAGACGTGTGAACTTCCCATTCTATCCCAGTGTCTCTCGTGAATGCTAGCAACTGCACACGACACGTGCAGTATGCCTTATTTACCCCTTAGCCATTCACATGTCGAAGGTAATATTTCAATTCACTTAGATAGCTCGTCTTTTACTTTTACCACTTGTCATGTCACTATGATTTCATATTCGTTCCAGCTGACATATTACTCTACGATTTATGTTCCATTCTAGATATACCATGTCATCACATTACTGCTCAGTTTCCTTTACATATTTATATTCATGAACGGTCGATTCTATTTTGTTGCGGATAGTTTTTCAGCTTGTGTGCTTGTTCCAATCCTGACTGGATAACCAACATTTTAGGTGATGAGTTAGAGGACTTTTGCACTACATATTATGAGCACACTACAGATCCCGACTTTGGTGCACAGGACGAGTTGGAGGCTGCCTATGCAGACTTGCCTGCTACGGATGGCCTTCAGTAGTTTCACTCTATTTATTTTCATAGTTTGTTCAGTTGAGACAATGGATGTATTTCCTATTTTTAGACACATGAGTTGATGTTCTAGTACCTTACCTTTCTTTTGAGTTGTGACATTTGCTATATTTTGATATTGGAGTTCGTCATAGTATTCATTATCTATCACTCCAAGTTATTTATAGAATTCACTATACTTAGCCTTTTTGTGAATTGTTTACTTTGTGTAAATGAATATAAACTGCGTGGTTGTATTTGTAAACTGTGGAGATGACTAGACAGCGTTCTACCGCCGATACTGCGGCGTAGGCTGGACGTACCCACGGCTCATGCCCAAATACTGGGTGCGGGTCGTGACACTGTTGGCTTGTAGTTAAACCCTCATATATCTAGACAGCCGTGACCGTATAGCGAGATGGATTCCATTTCACATACGTAGCTGGCTATGTATGCCCCCGCTCTCCAGTATTCTGGTTCTGGGGCGTGACATTATCATTCTTCCCCGTCTTGATTTATTCCATTTCACATACGTAGCTGGCTATGTCTATTTTAAAAATTGTTGGAACTCAGTGTACAGTTTGATTTATTTATTGAATAGTTACGACTTACTAAGTTTTGAGTTGATTTGAGTTATTGTAGTTTTGGACATCACCCCGCACTAGTATAAAGACCCTAGAAAATTAGCTTGGATATAGTGTCACCCCATATTGGACTTTTATGCTAGGTCCCCACTTGGCTAGTATCCAGTTAGGAGTCGTGTCACACCACTAGTGTAAAATCTTGAACATAACTTAGATGCTGAGTTTGTATATCATTTTGACAGGACACCGGACATCTATATCTTCGTACTAGTATTCTTGGTTTGCTCGAGGCGAGTACCCCTATAAACTTTATTTACTGCATATGATAATGAATTGCGTATGAACCATGTTAAAATACCGTTTCTTGAACTGCAAGTCTGATCTTCACATATTTTATACTGCTCTCAGTACCTGCCATATACTGCTTCCAGTATCTTTCACATGTTTTATACTGTTCTCGTATCTCCTACATGTTTTTGCTGTTCTCGTATCTCTCACATGTTAGAATATGGGTTATGGGGAAACTGATAGTTGAGTACGTGATCATGCCCCCTCTATCGTACCGAGCAAGGTCGTATTTTATATGCTTACCTTGTCGTAGGCTATTACCCCGTATTTCTGTACGGATGTACACCTATGCTTGTACATTTGTACGTTTGTACATTTTATTTACATGTGCCACAGTACATTGTACACCTATTGACCGATCACGTATCTGCTCCAGTTTTAAACTCTAGATATACATGTGTCGTCATGACAAATATATTCCTGACATGATAGATATGTGATATGACATGATTGTGATATGACATTAGACATGACATGATTCTTATTTACTACATCTCTTTTCATTCCATGCTCAGTATGTTTAGTTTGTAGAATCAGTACTTGCTCCCTTCCTGACAGGATAACGTTGTAGGAATACTTTCGGAGGAAGATTTGCTCTGTGATCTTTTCTATGGACCCACTACAGAGGACCAGGCTTTTGCCCTTGAGGAAGTCCCCACAGGGAACCTCGCTTGGTAGTCTTGCTTAGATTATTTTTGGCTTAGTTATTGAGCTATTTAGACTATATTTGGTAGTTACTGAACTTTGTCTCCAGTTAGATACTTTGGAAGTGTATTACTTAGTATGTGCTTATTTTACCTTCGCTTATAGATGCTGTGTTGTGATGAACCTTTTAAATGTGATAATAGAACTGTTAGCAGTTTAGATCCTTTATTGTCTATTCTTAGAACAACTTACTACGCTTTAACCAAGCGTAGGCTGGACATGGCTCGGCCTGGCCCAACAATTTGGGTAACGGGTCGTGACACCCGAGCCTCCACTGTCACCCCCCAGAATCAAAACTAAACAATTGTACTTAGATTGTTTCCTAGGATTTCTTTCTAGGATTTCCTTTGTACAAGCGAGTTTGCAATCAATTTCAGTGTTCTGTAATACATGTCTTTGATTTTTTATGGCAAACACGATGGCGACTCTGCTGGGGACATCCTTCTCTTCCGATGAGAAGTTGGTGACGTAATCTGACGCGTCCAAGCTCGGCTCTACACAGCAGATGCTTGTGGTTCGTTTTGACCAACAAGCCTTCGAAGAATTGCTCTCTGAAGGGAGTGCCAGCCCGTCTCAGAAGCGAGCCAACCTAAAGAGGACTCGCAAGGCGTCAGTGCGCAAAACTGTTACCCCCGACCAAGTTCTCGAAGAAGCTCATTCTGCGACCCAAGACGGTGACCAGAACTCTCCTGCGTCTTTGTTTTCGACCGCGGAGGACCCCACTGTCCCCAAATCCAGCAGAGGAAAACACTACGATGCTAAGTTTTTGGAGGCACAAGGGAAATCCATGCGGACAAAGAAGGAGCCGCAAAGAGGAGATCGACAGTCTGTCCATGCGGCAACCAACTCTGGCCGTAGGCAGCCAACTCATGCGGCAGCCAACTCTAACCGCAGGAAGATGATCCATGCGGCAGTCAGCTCTAGCCGCAAGAAGATGGTCCATGCGACGACCAATCCTGGCTTCAAATAGGACGTCTCATGCGGCCCTGTCAGAAGCTCTGTGTTCGACCGCCTTTCATGCGGGCCCGCCGCCATGCGGCTCACTAAAGATGCGGGATGTATCAATCTGGACTCCTTTTTCTATGCGCCTTCGGGTGCTAAGTCAAAAAAGTCTAGGGTAGTGCGGGCCCAACCAGCCTAGTCAACAGTCCAAGTTGATGACTATCAGTGGGCCCCGTTGACTGTTACACGGGCTCCTGACAGAAAGTTGTACAGAACCACCCACGTCCAGTCCCCCAGGGCTAATGGACAGGGTGGGTCTTTAAAGTCTCCCTCTAAAGATCCAGAGCAAGTGCTTTTACTAGCCATGGATCAGGGAGCAAATATGATGCCTAAGCACTCGTGCGCTCGGGATTCCCGAGTTCACAAGTTGGGTGCAAAGGTAGAGAAGCTTCATACCGACTTACGTGACGTGATTACTCACAAATGCAAGACGGCAGCATCAGCATGCAATGAGTCCCTCTCGGGGCGTCGTTGCACCCAAGTCATCATCAACTGCTGCTGCGACAAATCGGCAGCACCTGAAGATCGACAGTCAGTTTTCCAGCGACTGCAGCAGCCAGCACCTGTCCAAATTCCAGGGGACAAGGAGTTTCCTTTCGCCTCCTGTAATTCAACTCAAAAAGTTCCTCCTGGCAAGGGAGAAAAGAAGACAGGCTCTTCCAGCCCGGCTATCTCGGCCAGTATTGCAAGGAGACCCTCATCTGGGGGGTTCTCATCAACCGTAGGGGGTGTCTATTTAGGCATTCGATCCAAAAAGAAGCTTTCGGCACCCGGGGGTGCACCTTCGGCCTCCTTGAGAGTAGATGAGGCTGGGGGTAGCAGCCCCCTCAATGTATACGACAACCCGTTGTACCAAGAGCACACACAGGGGATAGAGATTCCCCAGAACTCTGCAACAGAATTGGATTTCCCTGAGGGCCACCATCCTCACCAAGACGATGCGGCTTCCTGCACAGGGGGTAGCACCCCTTCCAAGTCTGACGAAGATGATATTCCGACATTCCATGACGATTTCTCTATACAAGGGTACGACACCGAGAGTACCTCTGCCACAATCCCCTCCATCTCTACCCACGTGAGAACAGTCTTTATGACTGACGACGATCATGAAGCGCCTTTCGACCGACAACGGCTAGAAGTGCTGGAAGTCATGCTCCTGTCCTTGGTCAAGTTCGTGGACGAGATCAAAGCCGCCTTGCCAACTCAACCAGCAAGGACGCCCGGACAAACAAGCGTGGGACCCGTAGTCAACGCGGACTCCAACACGACCACCCCTCCTTTGGGTGATGATCTCGTAGCACCATCCGTGCCTTCAGCTGCAGATAAAGCCAAGGAGGCAATGAGGGAAGTCCAGGAGCTTCGGGCAATATTCAATGCCCGAGACTCCTCTCGGGATCTCAGAATATGGCAGCTATATCCCGTTGCATGGAGAGATGTGCCTTTTCTACCGCGGTACAAGCCGTTCCATATCGATTCTTATGATGGAAAGACCTCTGCTAGTCGGTACATGACTTACTTCGAAGTCACAACCGACCACTTATCGTATAGTGATGCCATCCTCACACGACTATTCATCGGAGCATTGGAGGGGATCGCGTTCGACTGGTACTGCAACCTTCCCGACAACTGCATTCACTCTTTTGACGGCTTCAAACACTTATTCCTGGAAAGATTTTACGAGGTGGGGCATGACGTAAGGATGTCGTCTCTCATGGACGTCGTTTAGGGAGAGAGAGCTAACGAGGAACTACATCGAGCGGTTCCACCAAACCGCAATGAGATTGCCCCAAGGCAATCTTGAGAGCTCCTTGATTGAAATCTGCCAGAAGAAGTTGCTCCTCGCTATTAGCCTCTAGATGGGCGATGATCAGTTCAGGGATTGGACAACCTTCATCATAAGTGCTACTAACGCAGAGGCAAAATTGAAGAAGGCTCACCAGTTGGGATTACACATCCCAGATGGAGAAGATAAAGACAGACGTCCTGGGTCCACCTCTAGTAACAGCAACAGTGGTGCCACCACTAACCGGGACAACAAGGGCAAACAGGCCATGGTCACTGATGCGACTCAGAAGCCCGAACAAAAACAGGCGAAAGATCCGTGGCCCAAGGTCAATTACTCATTTGAAGATAGTCATGTCAAACCTATCTTCGATATGCCCTTGTAAGGGGGTAGGATCCAGCTGCCTCCACCAAGGCACGAGCCCCGAGCAGCATAAATAAAAGACCCAAAGTATTGTCACTTCTACCGCTATGTCCATGATGCCACTCATAATTGCTTCCAATTGAAGCGGTACATTCAGAGTCTTATCGACTCCAAAGCTCTGTCGATAGACTTTGAAGAGGTTACCATGGCGGTGAACATGGTGTCTATTCAGTTCGGCGACTTCACTCCGACAAGCACTCCAGACGGGGTCATACCTGTCCCTCGGGCAACGATGGAGGTTACTAATCTTCCACCCGTCCGGAACCAGACATCTGGACTGGTACCTCTCACTACCTCACGAGGAGAAATCATGTGGGTACATCTAGACTTAGTGCCCGAAGTTACCCAGGGGTGTCATCTCCTACCAGCAAGAAAAAGGGCAGGAAGTCTAGATCCTGCCATACAATTTCAGCCGAGGCTGAGGAAGCTGCAGCTGTTGTTACCCGGTCTGGAGCACAAGTCCAGCCCGCACGAGATAGTTCAGCCGAAGATCCTCAGCCAACAACATTGCCTTCCTTTGATGTTCTAAGGCCATCTCAGCCTCCACTGGCGGATAAGTCCAAGACAAAGAAAACCCGCTTCGACAGGCTATTTCGCAATGATGCACCTCAGAGACTGGAGAGACCTTACAACTTCGACATATTAGCACAATTGGCTAATACGCCAGCTAAGTTATCGTTATACGAGCTTCTAAGGCTCTCCAAGGATCTTTGTGTCGCATTAAGCGAAGCACTCCAAAATGCTGACGCCTACTTAGTCCAGGTCAAACCTCCAGAGGAAGACCCACAAGCAGATATACAGGGCGGCGATAGCACATATGCAATGCCCAACATCATATTTACTCCCCAGGACATGTTGATCAAGTCCAATTTGCATGATCGCCCCTTATACTACACTGGATACATAGGCGACATCAAGATGGATCGGATGCATATCGATCCTGGATTGTCAATAAGCATCATCCCGAAAAGCTTGCTCTAACTCCTTGGCATCCCTATACATCGGCTAGCGGCAACCAACACTGCATCAACGGTTTTAACTCGAGAAGAAGCTATCCTCTGGGGAAGATCCGGTTGATGTTCCAGATTGGTGACTTGAAGACGAAAGTTACCTGCTATGTCATAGATGTATACAGCTCCTACAACATCCTCTTGGGACGTCCATAGATACATGACTATATGATCGTGCCATCCACCCTCCACCAGTGTTTTAAGTATGTCAGTAAGCACGGTTCCGTAAAAACTGAATTCGCCGACATTGATCCCTTCAAAGGGGTTGAACATTATTACTCTTCGGAGGCTTGTCTATATGATGAATCCAGGAAACATATAACTGACGAGCTGGAAGTCATCACAGGGCCAGAAGAACCCTTGAGGATTCGTCTCCAAGCCCGCAAACCCGGCAAGGTCGTACCCCTTGTTGTAACCTTGCATAAAGAGGTGCTCGGTTCTCCTGCCACACCTACGTAGTTGGAACCAATGGTCATCCGTCTCCTGAGATCCAGCCAGGAGCCAAAACCTGTCATAGGACTAATGGTGATCCAGCTGCCAAAATCCAATCAAAGGCAACAGGAAGATGCAAGGCCCTCTGTAACATCGATGGTAATCCGATTGCCAAAATCTACTCCAAGGCGACCATAAGGCACAAAGTCCCTTGCTGAGCCTATTATCATCCATCTTCCCAAGATGAGTCAGCAGCCAAGTGTCGATCCAACACTCTCAAGCAAATCAATACCTCAAGCAGAACCCCTGGTGGTCAAGCTGCCCAAGACAGCATCCCGACCTCTATGCTCGCAGGGGTAGCCAAGGAGGACGAAGAACTCGCCAAATACGTGGTTACACAGGTGGATAGCCCCTCTCCTGATGATGTAATCCCTGTCGATAAAATCCCTTATTTCATCAATAAGAGGCTGCCGTTAGACTATTCTGAGTATGATAAGCCTAATCTAACGTATGCCGCACGGGACACTCTAGACGTTAGCCTGCACACACAGGTGACAACCGTCCATACCCTAAATCGAATTGCTCCCATAAAAGGCACTTACTTTTCGGTCCCAAAAAGAAGAGGATGGGATCACACAATCATCTTTGGCCGAAAAGAAGGTCCTCAATCTTTCACGCCACAAGAGTCCAGCCTCGGACCCGACGCTGGAAGACTACCGCTCTACTTGTATAGTCCTCAAGCCAAGTACTTCATACAAAAGCAGGGGTACGACATGGAGGCTACCCTGGGTCTAAATTATGGCAGTGGTCGACGATTGCCTCTATAGCCGCCGGCACCGGCAGAGAAGCCTCAGGATCATTATCACAAATCCAGACGCGGCCTCGGGTATGTTACTCCACCAACAATGCCCAAAAGTTCTGACGAAGAATGCGAGTGGCACTCCTATTCGTCCGAGTCACCCATTTACGACATCGATAGCAGTATTGGAGATATATTCAGACAGACATTATCTTCCAATATGACATCCGCTAATATCGAAGAAGAAGACGAAGACCTACTTGAACCACTTGAGTTGGAGCCGTGGGTCCAGCAACTAGATGTACAATGGAAGAAATGTTTTGAACTTCGTGATCCTCCCACTGAAGATGAGGTTATGCAAGTTAACCTCGACGATGAATCCTCCCCAAAGCCAATCTTCGTCAATAAAAGTCTGACAGACGACGAGCGGGAGTTGTTGTTACAACTCGTCAGAGAATACATCGACGTCTTCGCCTGGAGCTATGAAGACATGCCAGGACTAAACCCCGAGATTGCACTCCACAAGCTCAACATTTATCCGGATGCAAAACCAGTCAAGCAACAGCAGTGACGATTTCGTCCAGACATCTGTTTCACTTAACAAAATACCAGGAAAATTGGCTTTTGAAAATAAAACGAGAAAAAAAAGTACAAGAAGTACAAATTTGATTCTAGAAAAGTATTGCTATGGAAGTCTGATATGTAAATGATCACTTTGTTCCTTGGATCATATGATGATGATGAAGATCACTGCTTGAAGTAGAACAACTTGGAAGAACTAAGTCACCAGAAAGGTATCGACGCACTTGGGCACTGATGGCGAGGCCGAATGCTTTCCTGCTTTGCTTCACTCTGTTCTGAAAGAAAAGTTGAAGAAGAATGCTCTGGAGAATCAAAGTCTCGAAGTTCTGATCTCTGTATTCTCTCCTGTCTCCCTGTGTCTGTCTTATGAGAAAAATAAGTCTATTTATAGACTTGGGCTCTGGTGCGTAAAAACTCAGCAAAAGTTCCGCCTTTACGCTAACAACCACCACCCACGATCAAAGTCATCCTCTGTATACGTTGACACGTGTCCCATCAATTCAGTAAGAATAGGATGCACGTACACACGTTCTTCGGGATGTGTGGCATAAAAGCCTTGTAGGCAAACCACGTTCCAAATTGATCAGAAAGAACAGGACGTAAAAATAGCCTCAATGTACTCTGAGCGTAAAGCAATAGATTGAGCGTAAAGTAGCTTTGACGTAGACTTCCCTCGTAAAGTGGTTGTTAAATAACCTTGAGCGTAAAAATAGCTCAAATAGACTTTACGCACACGTCAACTGTTGAGCGTAAAAGCTCGTATAGTCCTCGTGCGTAAAAAAAGCCATAGTGTGAGCGTAAAGTAGCTCAATCCACATACTAAACGACAACATTGGTCTCTGTGTAAAAGATAAATCCTTTTGTGATATATGCCATCATTAATATCTCCATGTCAGAGTTTGCATTAAATGCGAGATTTGACAGCTTTGTCCAGCGTAAAAGGGGCTGCTCTGTCCTTGGCGTAAAATCATGGGTGTAGACCCGAGCGTAAAATGATCAGCCTTCTTAGGCGTAAATTGATTAGCCTAGTCTTGGGCGTAAAGGAATTACCCGTTCTGCTAAGCTTAAAGCAGATCACTTATGAATGAGATGACTCTTTCTTTGAAGCACTTTTTACGCTCCTACAAGACCCCCTTCAAAGTTTTCAAATATCTCCAAAATTTGAAACACTTTGAACAGATGCGTAAAAGTTGAGATTTTGATCAGTCAGCGTAAAATTTGGGATACGCAACAGTCATCAGCCTAAAAGTGGGGATATCCAACAGTCGGCGAACTTTTCAAAAGAAAATTAATGTCGGTCAATACTTAACCGTCACAATAAATTTTTTTCTCGAAACTTTTAAATGTCTCTTCATCTTCCCGAGTAAGCAGTTTCCAACGAGGAATGTGAAGAGTTGCTTTGGTTTGTATAAATAAGGACAAATTTTTTATTCTTGACATTCATCCTTATTTTGTCATGGCGCCGAAGAACGAGATTACCAATAAAGAGGCTTCGAGCTCCAGGCTTGATTTCGAGCGAGCATGCAACCTTTTAGAGTGTTTTGGAGTGACTCCTGCAGTCTTTAGTCGCATTGATGGTGGTCCCCCAACTGTGGACGAAGGGCCAGGAGATGCCGAAGCGTTTCTTAATCTGATGCGCCGCTCCGGGATTCACAATATGCATGAACTAGGTGTCTCCCTTCGTCAGCCCAACGAAGGAGAGAAAAAATGACGTTTTTATGTATTGTGAATCTTTTATCTATAGGGGTCCACTTTCCCCTTTATAAATAAATTTTTACTCTTGACCTCATCTATTGACGCGTACTTCTTTTGACTGCTTCTGTGGTTGTTAATTCCCAAGAAACAAACCAACACGTGGCATTTGTCTTGTGGTTACGAGAGCTTTTAAATAGGATCTTCTCCCGAAATAGACTTATCCTAACAGTTTTTTTTTCAGTCTTTATAAATAGCCGAGAATGTTTCATATACTCTCGTACTCATTCCTCTGAAGATAACTTTCTGCGATGTTGTTCTTCAACAAATGACAATAGCGAAGCTTTCCAACAGCGTTCCTTTGTATGCCCAGTCATTAGACGCAGATTCAACCACCATTAGAGCCAAACCATTCGACTCAAGTGGTAAGTCCGATCGTAAGCAAATATCTGTCTTCGAATTTTTTTTAAAACAGCTATTTTACGAGCGTAAAGCCTTGCTGAAGCACTGGCATAAAAACCTTGCTGAAGCAAATGGCGTAAAAGCCTTTGTGATATCACTGGCGTAAAAGCCTTTGTGAAGCAAATGGCGAAAAAGCCTTGCTGAAGCAAATGGCGAAAAAGCCTTGTCATATCACTGGCGTAAAAGCCTTTGTGAAGCGCCGGCGTAAAAGCCTTGCTGAAGCAAATGGCGTAAAAGCCTTGTCATATCACTGGCGTAAAAGCCTTTGTGAAGCGCCGGCGTAAAAGCCTTGCTGAAGCAAATGGCGTAAAAGTCTTGTTGAAGCACTGTCGTGAAAGCCTCGTCATCTGTTTTTAGTTAGCATTTAATACACATCTGATGATACTTCTGTCTAAAACACTTTTTCTTCGTTGTTTTCTGCAGAAGCTTGGCTGAAAAGCTTTTTCAGAACTGGCATTGGTGACTTTGACGCTGTGAAGAGCGTTCTTCTGACATCAACATCAGGGAGCTCATGCGCTTTTGACGCACAAATCAGATAACTCAGAACTCTTCGTGGGATAGAAGGGTCTTCCTTTGTTGGTAGGAAGAGCCTTTATACACGGAGAGTTGGATGGTGGAGTCAACTCTACCCCAAGAAATTGGGTAGTAGAGTTCCTTTCACGGCAGAACTAGGAATCGTATCCCAATGCTGGATACGTTCATATCTCCTTTGAGGTGCCGCCACTAATCCACCAATTGTATTGGCAGCAACACGTCTTCGGGCTGCCATACTCTGGGGTTCTCCTCTTTTCTGAGAGAGAAGACCAGAGTTTGATTCCTACTGTCCTGGTTGCCACTGTGGCTCAGACAGTAAGGAATTGACACTAACAACGAATCCGACAAAGAAGATCCGAAGAAGAAATAGATCTCCATTAGGTTATCGTTGTGTGTATAGAATGAAAATCTTAGATATAATAGATTTCCATTGTAAAGAAAAGTCTAAGAAATGTAATAGACTTTTATGGTGATATGAGAGTGGAAATGATAATTCTTCTATGCTCAATGATTTGTATCTATCTGGATGTAATATGGACATGATAGATAATGAAACCTTCTTTTCTGATTTAGAGTACACAATACTATCAGAGGTAATATGGACATGATAGTGTGTGAGAACTCGAAAGAAAATTAGATTAATTTCTATGCAGAGGTCATAAAGTAGGTAGATTTAGCATTTATCCGGAGGTTATGAAAACATGATAAATAACGAATCCCACTTTTTAATCAATTGATAGAAGATTTAAAATCCCTCTCCCAAGAGACAAGAAGTCAGCTTAACCAAACCTTGGTAGCTGGGGAATAAGAAGACAGATATTGTGAGCATATACGTCAAAACGGTGGACGAATCAACGTATTTCTTGGGAACAGAAAGGACGATTCAATTCCATAATTAAATGGATGAACCTGGTAACATGAACGGACGAGTCTTTTCGGAAATAAAAAGTCGTTTTCAATTTCAGAGACCAGTTCATTAGTAATCCTCCTCTATAAATAGGTGAGAATTCTCTGTAATCATTTCATTCTTATTTCTACTCCTCTATTGGAAATGTCTTCCGAGGATGTACAACAAAAGAATGAAGTCTTCAGGAACATTGAGAACGTCATTGAGACATGCCCTGCTGAGCCAATAGTGACGGGTCCGACCGAAGTAGACAACAGTTCTTCTACGCCCCAGCCACCCCAAGACACCTTTGCTATCTTAGTAGAGCCAGAAAAAACTCCTGAAGAAGAAGCATTGAGGATGACCGTCTGTAAAATTTTTATGGGTTCAGGAAACGATGCCTTCTATGCATTGGCTGACTATGTATTCAATAAGGAAGGAAGTGGCCCTCGTCCTTAATCTTTTATCTTGAACAAAAATAATAATAAAAGAAGTTTTATTTTTGTTCTGTCTTCTCTTTTTATACATAGTATTTCTTAAGAAATTTGCCATTGATCGGCAGCATGAGTAGATCTCCATTGGGTTTTGACAATCGATAGGCACCATTGGAGAATACGGACTCAATTACATACGGACCTTCCCATTTCGCTAGGAATTTCCCTTTGCTTTTGTGAGTCATCACCATTGGTCTCCGAACAGCTAATACAAGTTCGCCAACTTTGAATACCCTCTCCTTGACTTTACGATTAAAAGTTCGAGATATACGGGCTTGATATAGCTCAATATGCTGTTGTGCTTGAAGATGCTTCTCGTCCAATCCTTCAACTTCTTGGAGTCGTAAGCGATCATTATTTTCTGTAGTTATCTCATTAGAAATAGCAATTCGAAGAGAAGGGATCTGGATTTCCAATGGGAGGACAGCTTCACTTCCATAAACCAGTAAAAATGGTGTAAAACCAGTAGGAGTCTGGACCGTTGTTCGATATGCTCATAAACATTCTCCAAGCTTCTCATTCCAATCTCTTTTATTAGAAGAGACAAACTTTTTGAGAAGTTTGATGATCGTTTTGTTGAAGGCTTCAGCTAAACCATTAGCAGCTGGATTATAAGCCGTAGAAGCCAGATTTTGAATTCGATTTTTGTCACAGAACCGATAAAATGCTTGACTGGTAAATTGTGGTCCATTGTCATGAATTATTCGTCGAGGAATCCTGAAGCGATAAATGACATGATGTTTAATGAAGTTGATTACATTAGATGTTTTCACTTCAGCAAGGGGAACTGCTTCTTCCCACTTCGAAAAGTAATCGGTTATAGCTAGTATAAACCGATGTCCTTTGACAAAAGGAGGGTTAATAGGACCAATGATGTCCATACCCCAAGCTTCGAAGGGCCAGGAGGCTGCTGTAGGATGTAGAAATTCAGACGGCTGATGAATAAAATCAGCATGAATCTGACATGCTTTACATCTTCTGGCATAGTCTACAGCATCTGCTATCATAGAGGGCCAATAATATCCCATTCTTCGAATGCGATCTTACAACTTTGGACCCGGTTGATGAGCACCACAGACACCATCATGGGCCTCACACAGTGTTTGTTTGGCTTCACTTTCTGAGAGACAGCGCAGCAAGAGTCCGTCATATGAACGACGATATAGCATATGTAAAGACGAATCATAATAGAATCGAAACGATCGTCTCTTAATTGATGCAGCTTTTTTAGGATCTTCAGGCAAAATCCCATGAACTGCATAATCAATGAATGGAGTTCTCCAATCTTTCTGCTGGGAACTTGCCTCTGTAACATAACTTTGTTCAATATGCAGATTACTCTTCACACAGAACAAGTCTCGGTCCAATAAAGTAATTATATTCTGCCTTCGGATTGGGACAGCCAAGTCTGCAGCTAAACTAGCAAGAGCATCAGCCTCCATATTCTGAGAACGTGGTACAAATTCAATGAAGAATCCTTTGAATGATAGGACCAACTCGACTACCACCTGATGATAGGGGATGAGATCAGGATTTCTGACTTCATAAGTCCCTCTAACTTGATTAACGATCAATTGAGAATCTCCATAAGCCTCTAAGAATTCAATATCCAATTGTTTTGCTACTTGGAGACCAATCAGTAGAGCATTATATTCTGCTACATTGTTAGAGCATGGCTCATTAAGAGAATAGGCACGGTATATGACCATTTTGTCAGGAGAAACCAAGACAATTCCTACCCCAGAGACAATATTGCCTTTAGGTCTCACTCGTGATGCTCCATCAAAATATAATTGCCATATATCATTCTTCAAAGTCATGTTACAATCCACTACTTCGTCTGGAATGTCTTTATATAACTTCGAAGTTTCAGGTATAGGATGAGCAGCTAAGAAATCAGCTAACGCTTGGCCCTTCACTAATTTTTGAGACACATAAACCATGTCATAAGGAGTGAGCAACATCGCCCAGGTAGCTAACCTAGAATTAAGAATGCTCGGTTTTCTCATCAGTACCCGAATGGGATTTATTCTGGAGATGACATAAATAGTCTGTCCAGTAACATAATGTCTTGTCTTTTGGACGGCAAAAACCAAAGCTAGACATTCCTTTTCCACAGGAGTATATCTGTGTTCAGCTCCGACCATCATTCTGCTCAGATAATATATTGCTTGTTCATGACCCATATCACTTTTCTGTGCCAGAAGAGCGCCAAGTGAATGATCCAAGGCTCGAATATATAGCAAAAATAGTCTTCCTATCACCGGAGGTACCAGAACAGGCGGGTTTGTAAGATATTGCTTAATGTCATTGAAGGCTTTTTGACACGCTTCATCCCAGACGAAAGATACCCCTTTGTTTAATAGACGGGAGAAAGGTTGACATCTCCCAGAAAGATTAGATATAAATCTTCTGATATAAGCAATACGGCCCTGAAAGCCACGGAGTTTTTTCAGATTACGAGGAGGACGCATTTCAAGAATTGCTTTAACCTTATCAGGATCAACATGGATACCTTGAGAGGTAATAACAAATCCTAAAAACTTGCCACTAAAAACCCCTAAGAAAGACTTAGTAGAGTTTATTTTCAATTGATGTTGGCGCATCAATTCAAATACTGTCTTCAAGTCCTGAATTTGATCATTCTTTGACCGACTTTTAACAGCAATGTCATCTACGTAGCATTCAACTATTTTTCGTAGATGTTCTTGAAAGATATTGCTCATAGCCCGTTGATATGTGGCACCAACATTTTTAAGACCAAACGGCATAACCGTATAGCAGTAAACCCCAAGGGGTGTTCGAAAAGATGTATGCTTCTCATCTTCTGGATGCATCTTGATCTGATTGTATCCTGAGAATCCGTCCATGAAAGACATACGTTCAAAACCGCATGTATTGTCTATCATGACATCAGTAATGGGAAGTGTAAATTCGTCCTTTGGACAAGCCGTATTAAGATCTCGGTAATCTATACAAACTCGAACTTTTCCGTTCTTCTTCATAACAGGAACAATATTGGCCACCCAATGTGGGTGTTGTTCTTCACGAACAAAGCCACATGTAATCAGCTTTTTTACTTCTGCTTCAATTGCATCCATCATATCTGGTCTAAAGCGCTGTTGCTGTTGTTTTACAGGCTTGACATTAGGAAAAATGTTGAGTTTATGAGTAGCAACTTTAGGATCTAGCCCTGGCATATCCTCATAACTCTATGTCATGACCCGTTACCCAAATTATTGGGCCGGGCCGAGCCATGTCCAGCCTACGCTTAAGATAAAGCGCAGTAAGCTGTTCTAGAGATAACAAGACAAGACTAAATGTACCAACAGTTCTATAAGTGAAGAAGAATCATAAATGCTTCAAACACAAAAGTCGTCGTATATAATAAAATGTCCAAGTACAAGTGAACTGTAAAGTAAAACTGGATACATGTCCAGTTACAAAATGATATAGTCTAATACATGACTACACTAAGTATCCCAAGTAGCTAAGCAAACTAGACGAGTCTCCCCGCAGGAACATCCTCGTATGGCAAAACCGGGTCCTCGGCAGTGACTCCATAATACGAATCACAGAGCAACTCCTCCTCAGTAAGTATACCTACAACGTTATCCTGTCAGGACGGGAGCAAGTACTAAATCTAGCAAACTAGCATATGAAACATGGAAATGAACATGAGAGGAATAACTGGAAAGCATGGCATCACACAGTCTATCATGGCAAGGACACATATGTCATAGAGACAGATGTATATGTAATGTTTAAAACTGTAGCAGGAACGTGATCGGTCAATAGGTGTACAATGTACTGAGGCACATATAAATAAAATATATATACGTACAAGTGTAAAGGCGATATATGTACACACGTACAAATACAACTTAGAGAGTAAGGCCTACGGCGCAGTATCATATAAAATGTAACTTTGCTCGGTACTGAAGAGGGGGTATGATCACGTACTCTACTATCAGTTTCCCCATAACCCATATTCTAATCATGTGAGAGATACATCAAGACTGTTCTAAGCATGGTAGTAACTGAAAGTACAACATGTAGAGATCTAACTTGCTACCCCAAGGATCAGCATGTAACATGGTGGGGTTTGCAGTTCATTCATGTGACAATATGTAAAGTTCGTAGAAAGTACTTACCTCTAGCAAAACAAGACAAGCTGCGATAAATGTGCTATGGATGCCCGGTAACTCGTCACTGTAGAAGTAAATGCAACAACTTAGTTTTACACTAAGCTAAAACACTAGGACACTAATTGGTGCGACACGACTTGTGACTGGGCACCTAGCCAAAATGATGACTTGGCATAGGAGACCAATGTGGGGTGACACACTATGTTAACTAACTTTCTAGGGTCTTTACACTAGTGAGGGATGGGGTTTAACACGACTAAAACTCCAAATAACACAAAAAGCTACAAGTCATAATTAATTATAAATAAATCAAAAGATCATTATGTTCTAATAATTTTTGAAGTAGACAAAAAGCCTAGATTTGCATAAAACAAAGTACCAAAACGATCCTTGCTAACTATAGAAATTTATTATAATTTTTCTGGAATTTATTAACCAGTACAAATATTTTATAAAAATCAGTTTTCCTAAGTATACAAAAAGTGAGTTTTGGTTTCATATGCCAAACTAGTGGCAAAACAGTAAATTAAATACTACAAAAATTATACTAAATTAGCTAACTTAACATAGTATCTAAAAACTATTTTTCCATAATTTTAGCAATACTTTAAGTATTTTTAGAAAATCAAAAACATCAAGGCACACAATAATTAATTATCTGCGTATTTTGTCCATGTATATAATTTGAACCAAAGTTCAAATACAGGACCCAAGGCCATGAATCAAGTCCAATATGACTTGTATAGGTCTTGAATGTGTGAAAACACATTTGAGTCCAAATACCCATGCTAGGCTTGGACACCAAATGGTTGCAGTAATTTAAATACAATAAAAATACAATTTGAAAATAGTCAAAATAATATTATTATTTTAATAAGGTAAAGTTTTACATAGTAACTATAAAAGTGTGAATATTATCTTATAAAGATAATTTGTACTATGCTAAGTGAAATATCAAAATAATATATATATATATATAAAATATAGGGATATTTATACATATAGAAAATGCTCAACTATATATTATATGTATATATACAAATATATATATACATATATATAAGAAAATACTAAACTATATAATATATATATATATATATATATATATATATATATATATATATATATATATATATATATATATATACAAAATAATGTATACATATACATATAATAGTATATATATAATAATATATTTATATATGAAAATATATACATATATACATAATACCTACATATATGAATGTATATATAAATACTAACATATATATACAAAATTTACTAACTATAAAATATATATATACATATATATAAAATACTGTCAAAAACAGTATATACATATATACATATATACTAATATACATATATATATATATATAAATATATAAAACTGAAAAAAAGAAAAAGAAAAAGAAAAAGAAAAGAAAAAGAAAAAGAAAAGAAGACAGAAAGGAGGGGGGCTCGAACCCTGTCCTCAGGAAGGGGGGTTTTGATCACTGCGCGCTGGCCAGTGGGCCAGCGGCCCGCTGTGTTAGGAATAGGTTTTAGGTTAGTTTTATTTAGCTTTAGGTTAGACATTATATAAAAAAAAATATATATACGAGCCTGTGTCCGGACAGTTTGGGACACAAGGATCCTCGTGTCCGTGCTACGCACGACACGCATGACCACTGATTCTCGTGTCCAGCTACTGGACGAACATCCCCGTGTCCTGGCGAGCAACATAGGTCAAAACGAGACACATACGACACAAAAACGAAACTGTAACCTACGTGTCCGGCGAAGAGGAAGGGTTTCGAACGTGCTGTGCGGCGGAGGAGGTGATGGGGAAGCGGCGCTCGGGTGGCGCTGGGCACGGCTCAGCGCGGCGAACCTATCGGTGGTGGTTGCGGGCGGTGGTGCTCGGCGGTGGGGCTGGGCGGAGCTCGTCGGAGTAGGGTTAGGGTTTAGGAGTTCGTCGTGGAAGAACGGGGCGGCGGTTGGTCGTGGAGGAGATTTAGGGTTAGGGTTTAGGTCAAGGGAGAGAGGGGGAGTTTTATAGGGGGTTGATGGCGGTGGGGGCAGCCGGGTTCGGCGGGGGCAGCGTCGGTGAGTCGGTCGGGGCAGCGTCGAGTCAGAGGAGAGAGAGAGTGACTGGTCAGGGGGGGTTTCGGGTAGTTTGCAATAGGCCCCCTAGGTTTTAGGGTTTTACATAAAGGCCTCAAAACATACAAAATGCAAAATAATATTTGCATCCTCTAATTAAAAACAATTTCCTATTTACAAACTGATATAAAATCATTTCAAAAATTACAAAATGATATTTAAAACATTTTATAAATTTACAGATCAACATTTTTGTATTTAAAAATCATTTAAAAATCATTTAAAAATTCTAGAAAAATTCCTAAAAATCTAAATAATTATTTTAAGGCCATAAATGACATTTAAAAATTAATTAACACTAATTTAACTAAAATTTGAGAAACAGGGGCTTACACTCCATGCAAAGATGTCAATGTAATCTTTGATAAGTTTTATCAGCTCTTCCTTTTCATCTTCAGAAAGATTCTTACTGATGAATATTGGTTTGGACGTAATTCTATCTCCAACATCAATCTGGATAACCTCATCTTCTGTAGGTGGCTGTTGCTGTTCAAAACGAAGTTCCCATTGAGTATCCATCTGTTAAGCCCAAGGATCATTCTCAAATGGCTCTGATTCATCATCGGCTTGAACCATATTGACTGAGAATATTTGCCCAGATTCTTAATATGAGGAACGAGACATATCGGATTCAATGAATAGAATTTCTTTCGAATCTGATGATTGCGAAGAGTTAGAAGAGAATTCTTCTTGTACATCGTCATTAAACATGTGGGACGGATCATATTCCAACCCATGACGAGTCTTCTGGTAAAACGGATCACCGCATAATGGTAGTCGTCTACCCTTGCCTTGATTAAGACCTTGCATAGTCTTCAAATCATATCCCATATTCTGGATAATCTTGATAGATTGTTGACTGTATTTGTCAATTCGGATTCTTCCTTTATCTTTATCTTTCGGATCATCTGTCTGAGCAACAGGAATATTTCTAGCCAGACCAAACACAATTTGACGTTTGTTTTTCTTATCAGACGGAACCACGAAATAGGATTCTTCGTGATGTCCGAAAGTTACGCAAGCTTGTGATGAAGCGGCTACCGGAAGCAGATAGGGAGAAGATGTCAAAAACTTTTGAGCATAAGGTCTGACATCGACATGAGGAGGAAAAGAATTCTCCTTATGATCAATGTATAAAGTTTCTTCCGGTTCTATGTTGTTTTTATATTGATTACTTTGATTATCAGAAGATAAAGTCATTCTCTCAATAAACTTGACAGCCATATACTCGAACAGGAAATCTTCATTGATATCAAAAAGTACAGAATGATCAATATTTACATCATTTACAATCTGATTGCTATGCTTCGGATTAATCAACAGTGGACCATCATCCGTCTTCTGCGTAGATTTGCCAAGATTGACAATCAATGGTGATTCTGGATCATTCGTACAAGAAGTACGCCCTTTGACCTTGATCATAAAAGGTTGAACTTGGCTCTTAGCAGGAATATTTATTGATTCCTCGGATGAAGTTTGAGTTCTTCCTTTAACCTTGATTATCAGAGGTTGATCATTGACAGGTTGGGATTGGATTCGTCCCTTGACTATGATCTTCAAAGGTTGCTCCTCTGACGGATCTTCGTTAATAGACTGATCCTCAGATGATGATTGATCTTCAGCCATGTCTGATATCTCTTTCACATGCTCTTGTTTATAAAGCCTTGAATCAGAGAAGTAGGCTTCGACACCCTTGAACGGATTAATATCAGCGAACTCAGTTTTCATAACTCCTTGGGAGTCCACATACTTGAAACATTGGTGAAGAGTTGAAGGCACAATATTGTGCTCATGAATCCATGGTCTTCCAAGAAGAATATTGTAAGATACGTCCGAGTTGATAACATAGAAAGTTACCATAGTTCGAAGATCACAAATCTGAATCTGCAGACGAATCTTCCCCAGTGGTTTGCTCTTGCCAGAGTTAAAACCGACTATCGTAGTACTAGTGTAAGTCAGCTCACTAGTAGAAATCCTCAGGAGTCTTAGCATACTCTGAAGAATTATACTAATTGAAGACCCACGATCAATGTAAATCCTGTCAATTTCAGTAGATCCGATATATCCAGTGTAGCACAGAGGCCTATCATGCTTGTTGTGTTTCAATAACATATCCTCTTGTGTAAAGGTGATGTTAGGAATTACTTCCATCATACTATGACATTGCGGACATGACACTGGTATATTATCGGAAGTCTTGAGTTGAGCCAAGCATGAATCTGCTTGAAGTAAAGCTTCGCTCAAAGTCTCTCTGCTTTTTCTGGAAAGGCGAAGCAGTTCAAATATAGATAGTCTAGCCGGGGTATTGGCCAACTGAGCTAGAATGTCAAATTTTTAAGGCTTTATCACCACCCCCTGACTGGAAGCAGACTTCAATGGGATATCAAAGCATACTGCCTTCTGTTTTCCCTTTTCAACCCCAGACGGTTTAGTAGGAACAGAATAGTGTCTCTACTATGTCTTCAACTTCTTTGGAGGATCCCTCATAGTCTTTGTGGTACTCTTTTCCAGATCTTGTACCAGCAAAAGTTTCTTCTTCAAACTCAGGAGAAGAAAGTACCATATTACAGGATTTAGTCTTTCTTCCCTTAGCCTTCTTCTTGTGAGGGTTGTTACGAGGAACTTCAGAACCCAATCCAGCAGTGGAATTCTGATTTTGAATTTGTAAAGGAAGACGTATTCCTTTATCATAATTCAAACCTTCTGCCTTTTGAAAGTCGTAACCCATCTTCCTCATGAGAAGGACAGATTGCTGACTATACAAGTGGATGGGCAGTGAACTTTGGACAGGTGTTTCAGCACAGGAAGAGGAAGAAACCTCTGCAACTACAGGAAGCATAGACGTTTCTATAGTTAAGGGAGGAGAAGGATTCGGGATATGAGGAGAAATCCTTGTTGGAGCTTTTTCATAAGCAGCAAAAACTTGTTGTGCCCGGTATAAAGGAACACTATTCATGGCTAGCCACTGCTGATGAGTAAGCTTGAGCTTGGTAGGAGGAGCTAGACTTGGAGGACAGATGTTTAGTCCTTTCAGTCTATCTTCTAGAGGAAGGCCATCCCATAGATGATCCAAGTCATCAGGATTCGGAATAACATGAGAAATCATGTTGCAGGTTTTGACTTTCTTACCTTTCTTGGATTTTAAAGTTTTACCTTCATTTTCCAACTCAGGTACTAAGTCAGGATGTACCCACATAATTTCACCATTCTTCAATGTGAGCGGCAGCAATCCTGTATTTTTTTCCCTGGTAGGCGAGATATTCACGATCTTTATCGTTGCCTTCGGAATTGGGATAATTCCATCTGGGACTTGTTGTGGAGGAAAATCCCCGAACTAAAGAGAAACCATATTGGTCGTAACCGTATGGTCATCATTAGTTAAAGCGATAGCGCCACCATTTATCAGCTCTTGGATCTTCTTTTTCAATACATAGCAAGCACTGGTAGGATGATTAATGTATCTATGATAGATACAATATTTGGGATTGTCAGTCACATTCACCTCATTAGGCCTTTTTGGCTCTGGAATCTGAAGTTTACCACTTTTCACCAGACATTGAAATATCCTTGGGATATCACTTTCGTCAAAAGAGTATTCTTCTTTTGGCCTGAAAGATTCCTGATTATTTGGCATCGTTTTGTTCTTGAAAAGATTGACCATAAAAGTATCTTTTCCTTTCACATTACGATTGCCAGGATTATTACCAGGATTACTTTTCTTCCCTTTATCTTCTGAAGCGAAAATCATCCCGTGTTCACGAGCCAACCTACCATTGGTCTCGGCAGAAACTGCTGCTATGATAAACGAAGCCCAATCTGTGAATTGGGAACCTGTGAAGACAGCAATGGATGGTCGTAGATTCATCTTGCATGTATCAATCAGCGCTGAATCTGGCATACCATGAGGCATCTTTAGAGTAGCCTGTCGAAAATGTTCAATGAACGTCCGAGTATCATCTTTCTCCTTTTGTTTAATTTTTATCAAGGAGGACATGTTCATGTCCATAGCTCCTTCATAGAAGCGGGAGAGAAACATTGCCTTGAATT
This sequence comes from Iris pallida, assembly GCA_029216955.1. Lineage (NCBI taxonomy): Eukaryota > Viridiplantae > Streptophyta > Magnoliopsida > Asparagales > Iridaceae > Iris > Iris pallida. The sequence goes on from JANAVB010009399.1 coordinate 7,073,112, forward strand.
CGTCAAAAGACGAAATAGAGTTATCGGGTAAGCTACGATACCAATCATAAGCTGAACCTGTCAGGCACCCGATGAACACTCGAGTGAGAAGAGCATCATTTTTCTGCAAGTGTACAGTCATAATATCAAAGTAATTAATATATTGACTGGAAGATGCTTTTCCATTGAATAAAACCATGGATTGTGGCTTGAACTTCGGTGGAAAGGGTACATCATTCCAATGAGGAGGATAAGGTTGCTTAATCCCTAACCTCTGGAGCTGATCTTTGTGCCTCAAAACTTCAAACTGTGCTTTGAGTTCACGCACTGCTTGAATGGCTTCACTGGTTTGAGGAAGCGCATTTGATTGAATAGTCGTTGGATGTACCGTAACCCCCACTGGAGGTGGTACATCATCTGGAATGATGGGATCTGGAGATGCAGAATTTTGATTAACAGCAGGCTCTTGAATATTCAAAGGTATATCAGCCCCTTGACTATTTTGAGTTTGTGCTGCTACTGGTACCGGAGTTATTACTATAGGTTGAGCAGTTTGCTGATTCAAAATTATCTGATGCATGCTTTGCACCATGTTAAGCATGTCTTTCAATGATTGCTCCACGGCAGTGAGACATTGTTCCGTATTAGCAGAAGACGTCTCTGGTTCATCTCCAACAGCGTAGGATTCAACCTCTCTTGAAGATATAGAGGGATTAGTATAGAAGTATAAATCCACACTATCGGTATCAGACTCAAAAGATTGAGTACCCCCAGCTTCTGAATCAGAAGTCTGCAATTATCTTTGTCTTCTTGATCGAGTATTCTGATATACTCCTTCAAAGGAATCAAGGAGCCTGTTGAACTGTTGTTGACCTGGGGTTTGGGACATATTCCGACTTGGATGTCGTCCTCTGTTAGTATGAGATGCCATGTTGACTGACACATATGACAGCTCATGTTCTTGGTCTTCAGCTTGATGCTGAGGCGAGTTAAAACTTAAACGATCAAAAACTGACCGTTTTGAAGACGAACAACAACAGTTGATCACAACCTGGGGATATTCATAATAATGTTTTTCTTGGCGGAATATTACCGAAGATTGTCTGTTCTTACGTTTTTGCATTAGCAATTCACGTAAATCAGAAGGAACAGATGGAGTATTCTTCTTTATTACATTTGGGGTAGAAAAACGTTTAGTCCCTTGTGTATAAAGAAGATTACTGGCTGCATTCGCAGAACCAAACTGTACATTTTTATGCGTTTGGAGTTGTGTGCGTAAATCTTGAGATTTAGCACGAAGGACTCCATTTTCTTGGCGTATAATTTATAAGTTTGGTACTTTGCGTAAAGCAGTATAAGAAGGTTGTTGGTATAGGACAGAAGTTTTACCAATGACATTTTTATGCTGTACACGTTTAGGTACATTCACATTAGATGTGCAAACATCGTTATGAATTTTATCTACACTGTCAAAGACAGGAGACTTACCTTTATGCGTGGAGCGTAAAAATTGATTATCTACCACGTCACAGACGGGAGATTTTGCTTTACGCGAGGAGCGTAATTTATTTGGGCCTACCACGTCACCGACGGAAGACTGATTCTTACACTCAGAAGCATAAACTTTAGAGTCTGCCCCATTACGAATGGGGGATTCATTCTTATGTACTGAGCGTAAAATTTGGTTCTTACCCACTGAGCGTAAAACTTGATTCTTACGCAGTGGGCGTGAAACCTGATTATCTTTACCGTTACAAACGGGAGATAAATCGTCACACTTTGAGTGCAACTCTGAAGTAAGGACTGCCTCGTTACGAACGGGAGCCCCTACGACAGGAGTGGGAAGAATTCTCTTGTCATCAGAAGCAATAGAGAGATCAGAAACCACTTTGGATTTGGGAATCCAAACTTTTTGTGCTTTACGAGACTTTTGAACATTGGAGTGACGAGAACCACCCCCAGTTTGGAGCATTTCTTCATAGGCAGTCTGGTCGAAGTGCACAACCAGAGTCTTCTTGGTCGAACCGACCGAAACATCATCATATTGAGCAATCGCCTCCTCGTTAGAGGAGAAGGTCATCCCCAGCAGAGTCGCCATTTTGTTTCCCTTAACAAAATACCAGGAAAATTGGCTTTTAAAAATAAAACGAGAAAAAAAGTACAAGAAGTACAAATTTGATTCTGGGAAAGTATTGCTATGGAAGTCTGATCTGTAAATGATCACTTTGTTCCTTGGACCATATGATGATGATGAAGATCACTACTTGAAGTAGAACAACTTGGAAGAACTAAGTCACCAGAAAGGTATCGACGCACTTGGGCACTGATGGCGAGACCAAATGCTTTCCTGCTTTGCTTCACTCTATTCTGAAAGAAAAGTTGAAGAAGAATACTCTGGAGAATCAAAGTCTCAAAGTTCTGATCTCTGTATTCTCTCATGTCCCCCTGTGTCTGTCTTATGAAAAAAATAAGTCTATTTATAGACTTGGGCTCTGGTGCGTAAAAACTCAGCAAAAGTTTCGCCTTTACGCTAACAACCGCCACCCACGATCAAAGTCATCCTCTGTATACGTTGACACATGTCCCATCAATTCAGTAAGAATAGGATGCACGTACACACGTTCTTCGGCATGTGTGGCATAAAAGCCATGTAGGCAAACCACGTTCCAAATTTATCAGAAAGAACAGGGCGTAAAAATAGCCTCAATGTACTCTGAGCGTAAAGCAATAGATTGAGCGTAAAGTAGCTTTGACGTAGACTTCCCGCGTAAAGTGGTTGTTAAATAACCTTGAGCGTAAAAATAGCTCAAATAGACTTTACGAACACGTCAACTGTTGAGCGTAAAAGCTCGTATAGTCCTCGTGCGTAAAAGAAGCCATAGTGTGAGCGTAAAGTAGCTCAATCCACATAATAAACGACAATATTGGTCTCTGTGTAAAAGACAAATCCCTTTGTGATATATGCCATCATTAATATCTCCTTGTCAGAGTTTACATTAAATGCGAGATTTGACAGCTTTGTCCAGCGTAAAAGTGGCTGCTCTGTCCTTGGCGTAAAATCATGGGTGTAGACCCGAGCGTAAAATGATCAGCCTTCTTAGGCGTAAATTGATTAGCCTAGTCTTGGGCGTAAAGGAATTACCCGTTCTGCTAAGCGTAAAGCAGATCACTTATGAATGAGATGACTCTTTCTTTGAAGCACTTTTTACGCTCCTACAAGAATTTTGTTTCACTTAACAAAATACCAGGAAAATTGGCTTTTGAAAATAAAACAAGAAAAAAAAGTACAAGAAGTACAAATTTGATTCTGGGAAAGTATTGATATGGAAGTCTGATCTGTAAATGATCACTTTGTTCCTTGGACCATATGATGATGATGAAGATCACTGCTTGAAGTAGAACAACTTGGAAGAACTAAGTCACCAGAAAGGTATCGACGTACTTGGGCACTGATGGCGAGGCCGAATGCTTTCCTGCTTTGCTTCACTCTTTTCTGAAAGAAAAGTTGAAGAAGAATGCTCTGGAGAATCAAAGTCTCGAAGTTCTGATCTCTGTATTCTCTCCTATCTTCCTGTGTCTGTCTTATGAGAAAAATAAGTCTATTTATAGACTTGGGCTCTGGTGCGTAAAAACTCAGCAAAAGTTCTGCCTTTATGCTAACAACGGCCACCCACGATCAAAGTCATCCTCTGTATACGTTGACACGTGTCCTATCAATTCTGTAAGAATAGGATGCACGTACACACGTTCTTCGGAATGTGTGGCATAAAAGCCATGTAGGCAAACCACGTTCCAAATTGATCAGAAAGAACAGGGCGTAAAAATAGCCTCAATGTACTCTGAGCATAAAGCAATAGATTGAGCGTAAAGTAGCTTTGACGTAGACTTCCCGTGTAAAGTGGTTGTTAAATAACCTTGAGCGTAAAAATAGCTCAAATAGACTTTACGCACACGTCAACTGTTGAGCGTAAAAGCTCGTATAGTCCTCGTACGTAAAAGAAGCCATAGTGTGAGCGTAAAGTAGCTCAATCCACATACTAAACGACAACATTGGTCTCTGTGTAAAAGACAAATCCCTTTGTGATATATGCTATCATTAATATCTCCATGTCAGAGTTTGCATTAAATGCGAGATTTGACAGCTTTGTCCAGCGTAAAAGTGGCTGTTCTGTCCTTGGCGTAAAATCATGGGTGTAGACCTGAGCGTAAAATGATCAGCCTTCTTAGGCGTAAATTGATTAGTCTAGTCTTGGGCGTAAAGGAACTACCCGTTCTGCTAAGCGTAAAACAGATCACTTATGAGTGAGATGACTCTTTCTTTGAAGCACTTTTTACGCTCCTACAATATCATAAATTCCATCAAAACGGAAGTGAACAAGCTTATAGCTAGCAGTTTCATCCGTGAAGAGAAGCACCCAGACTGGGTAGCCAACGTAGTACCAGTCATTAAAAAGAAAGGGAAAATCTGAATCTGTATCGATTTCGGCAATCTGAATGCGGCATACCCTAAGGATGAATTCCTTCTTCCGATCACTGACATAATGATCGATAATACGTGTGGCTTCGAGCGTATGTCCTTTATGGATGGCTTTTCAGGATACAATTAAATCAAGATGGCTCATGATGATGATAAGTATACATCGTTCCGAACACCGATCGGCATATATTGTTATACGGTCATGCCCTTTGGCCTGAAGAACACCGGTGCTACATATCAACGGGCTATGGGTGTCATCTTCAGAGATCATTTGCGCAAGACGGTGGAGTGTTACGTAGACGACATCGCCGTCAAGAGCCGCACCAAAAATGATCATTTACATGATTTGAGAACAGTGTTCGACCTCATACGGGCACAAAACCTGAAGATGAATCCCGCCAAGTCTTTTCTGGGGGTGTCCAGTAAAATGTTCTTGGGCTTTATCATTACTTCCCGGGGCATTCACATAGATCCCGACAAAACAAAAGCAATCTTGGAGATGAATCCACCAAAGAACCTCCGCGGCCTTCATGGAAGACTAGCCTATATCAGGAGGTTTATATCTAACCTCTCAGGGCGATGCCAACCCTTTACTCAACTCATGAGAAAAGGTGTCTCTTTTGTATGGAACGAGGAATGTCAGCGTGCCTTTGATGATATTAAGGAGTACCTGATGAATCCGCCAGTTCTGGTAGCCCCGGTCGCCGAAAAGCCCTTCCTACTCTATATACGGGCGATGGAACACTCCCTCAGTGCTCTACTAGCACAGAATAATGACGCGGGACATGAACAAGCCATTTATTATCTCAGCCGGATAATGGTAGGACCGGAACATAGGTACACTGCCGTAGAGAAGGAGTGCCTTTCCCTAGTGTCCGCCATTCAGAAAATACGACACTATGTGACAGGGCATGTCACGACCCGCACCCACTGTTAGGGTACGAGAACGTAACAACGCCCAGCCTACGCCGCAGTGTCGGCGGTAGAACGCTGTCCTAGGTCAATCATCTATCAATATCAAGTACCTGTACAGTTTATACTCTCCGAATGGAGGTGACATAACAATATACATCTCAATCACATCTAGGGTAGAAGAACGAAAGACAGATAGATAGATAGTAACTCAAGAGAACAGTATCATAGATGAATAAGTCTAAGTGTCTAGTACAACATAAAATCCAGAACTGTCAACTCATAATACAAAAGTCTAAGAGTCTATATATCTCCACATCTCAAAATACAACTCAGAATGTGAGACAAAAAGTAAATATAGAAAGACTACCTAGACTACTGGAACAACATCTTCAGCTGCAGGTGGATCCTGCTGAGGGTCCACAACATAAGTGTCATCTAGTCCTGCTCCATAATAGGTAGACACCAGGGCCTCATCCTCATCCTCTGTAATATTTTCAACAGGTCCAATCAGGACGGGAACGAGCACAATACATCTCACGCAGTGCATAGCAGGTTAGGAAATACGATACAGGCAATAGAGTAAGATACATGAACTGCTGAAAGGAAATATACGCTGTAAAAGAGATAGCTGTAATGAAATATCTACTATAAATAGAGAACTAACAGTGGCTAGTGAGTCAGAGTACGAGATAGCACATGTGAACGGACGGATTTGTACATGATCGAGTTTGCACATGAATACACTACTTTGGAATTGTTCACACGACTACTAGCACTCCCCCGTATCCCCAATCAATACACAAGGATCTGTACAGGTTACGTTATTGTACATGATATCACATGGGGCCCATGAAAGGGTGCACATGATAGTATACATGAGGGCTCAGTAAACATGAGAGTACATGATCACATGAGTGCACATGAATAATGGAAGCATAGGAGTACATGATGATAGTGAAACACACATAACATGAAGTACCCGATGCTCCCGAGGGGGATAACATCTCATGTAAAGATCCATATAGTACCAATCCGTGTTACCAACGTGACAGCAACAAGTAAAGTAATCTAGAGCGAGAAGTAAAGCCTGAACAAGTATGAAACGGTCAGAGAATGTACTCGCCTGATAACTGAATGTCTGAAGACGATATACTGTCTGAGGAGAGGTATCTGGCTCCTAATCAGAGCAATACAAGTCACAATGTATCCACAATGGTAAATATGAAGTCTACTATGCAAACTACATGATTCTAGGTCAATCTGGTCAAAAGTCAACTCTTGGTCAACTCTGGTCAAACTAGTCAAAGTTAAGTCAATATTAGTCAAACTAGTTAGGGTTTTAGTCAAACTAGTCAAACTAGTTGATTTAGGTCATTCCTAGTCATTTCTAGGTTAACTAGGTCACTTTTGACCAAATGTTGACTTTGGTCAACCCTTAGTCAACAAGGGTTTTCTAGCAGGGTTTTGGGTCATTAGGGCTAGTCCAAACCATAGGCTAGTGATCCTGGCCATAGGCCAATAGTCTAGGTTTTCTCATAAACCTATAACTAGAGGTTATACATATATATATCTATATATATATACACAATCTATTATCTATATACCTATATGGAATACCATATATACAATACCCAAACTCCCCACTCACATATTATATATATATAACACACAAGAGACCTAAAACAATGTATTTATATATATACATATATATATATATATATATATATATATATATATATATATATATATATATATATATATATATCTACATATATATATCAACCTATATATATTACATATATATATAGTTAAGAGAGAGAGAGAGAGAGACTAGGAGATGAGAGAGAGACTGAAATGAGAGAGAGAGTGAGACAGTGAGTGTGAGAGAGAGAGACTGTGAGTGTGAGAGAGAGATCAGGACAGGGGGGGAAGGGAAAATTCCAGAACCTGGAACCCACAATCAAACCCCCAAACACACACACACATAACATATATACATAGATATGTATATATATACATAACTATACACACACACATCCAAACACCCTAAAAACTCACATACACACACATAACATATGTACTACATATATATATACACTAAAATACATATATACAATGTACTAATCACATCAAAAATAGATTTGAAACTCGAAGTCAAAAACTGGAAAGGAAACACAAAAACTGGAATATTTGCACTGTTTACTCGAAATATAGGTAATCCCAAATTCTCACACTAAAACGAGCTAAGACTCGTATCCCTAGGTTGGTAACACTAGCCCCACACATATACTAGTGTCCTAGGTGCCTGACACAGAGTATAGACACGACACGACGTGTCCAACTCACAAAACAACCACTCGGGTAAACCTGATACACACGCACACACACAGTATCGTGCACGCGTGCAACTCACCCTAGGACACGACACAGACACTCTCGTGTCTCGTGCACGTGCACGAATGTTCACCTAGGGGTAGGGTACGTGTCCAACACCCTGCACTGTGTCCACGTGTTGTATAGAGAGGACACGACACGCGTATCAGAGAGGGAAATACGTGGTTTCAGGCCGCGTCGTGCAGTGATGCACGCGTCTCGTGTACGCAACACAGGACACGACACACCTCGTGCTCGTGTCCTGGGGTTCGCCCTAGGGTCTACTACACACGTGTCACCCTGACACGTGTCCACGACTCGTGTACGTGGGACACGAGACCCGTGTCAGAGCCAAAAACTCGGCTGTGCAGTGCAGTGCACGACCCTTGCGGGGACGATTCCGTGTCCGACACGACACGAGGTCATCCCAAACTTTGGGGATGACCTGTCAGTCAGTGCCCCGTGCTCTATGCCAATTTTGGCGTGTCCAAGTGGCGTGTAGAGGGAGAACTAAGGGGGTGGTAGCAGGGGATTTACAGTGTACTGTGCAGTGTGTCCAGTGTGAGTGAAACTGAGAGCTTCGTGTCCAGATTTGGACACGACACAAGCTCAAAATGTGCACAGTGACACAGGGTTAGGGTTAGGAAACCTAGGACTAGGTTTTGGTTCAAAAAGTTTTACAAATCAGTGTGTACTCATCAATGTGACAGTGTGCAACAGTGAGTAAAATACAATGTAATTAAATTGGGATACGTGTCCGACACGACACCAAATCAAACCCTGAAATCACCAAACTCTACCCACAACCATATTATGACTATATGCATGCAATAATGAAGAAAAACTAGTAAAATAACTAGGTTAAATATATTTACCTTTATGTGCAAAATCCTTGAAAATTCAAATAATGAGGGGGGTGTCCAAGTCCACTTGTGGGTGTGTCCAAGTCCTTGTGTCCAACTTGCTAGCCTCCCTTAGCACCCTCTAGGTTGTAGGAACCCAATGCAAGAGGTTTGAAGTGATTTGGATCACTAGGTTGAGAGTTATGGATTTTTGAAGTAAAGGGCAATTTTTCATGAATTTAATTCAATGCAAATGCAATGAATTAATCAAAATATATAGGAAAGGGGGTCATGCCAAGGGGGGGAGGTCTTGGCCGGCCAAACATGGCCAAGGCATGGGGGGGAGGTTGTCCTTGGCTTGCTTGCAAGCTAAGGGAAAGACTTTGTAAAGGGGTTTATATATTTTGCATAATTTAAGCAAAATATCAATAAGTAATATCTAGATATTTATATAGCTTGACTACCATGAAATATCTAATCCTCTTAGTCATTCTAGGTTAGTAGCTAACCTATGGATTAGGGTAATTAGGTTAGGGATTAGCAAGTCACTAATCTAAAAGTCCATGAATAGTAAAATCTCACTAATCCCACTAAATTCCAAATAAATTCCTAAAAATTACCAAAATACCCCTATGGCCCAAAATCACTAAAATGATATTCTAAGCCTATGGTCAAGTTCCCATGGTCATGGCAACTTCTAGTTTAGAGAAACTAGGGTTTACACTAAGGTTTACTAACAAAGTCACAAAGTCATAAGTCATGACTTAGCATGACTTAGAAGATGGTTCTAATTACACTAATAATCACTATAAACCATATCATGCCCTAATCACCATTATTAAATAATAAAAATAATAATTTTTTCAAAAATCCCCAAATTCTGAAAACAGGGTGTTACAGGGCAGACCATCCATATTGTTTCACGAGTTAATCCCCTCAGGGTTCTCATGACCAAGCCAGGCGCACTCAGTTCTCGTTTAGCCACCTGGGCGATACTGTTATCTCCAAACGACATGGTCTTTCTTCCGCAGAAGACTATCAAAGGTCAAGCCCTAGCTGACTTCTTAGCAGCCCATCCAGGCTAAAAAATAGCCATAATTTATGAAGGAATTCCTGATGAAGTCGTCGTCTTGAACAAGACTTCGCACGACGCCATTTGGCGAATGTTCTTCGATGGTGCTTCAAGAACGGGGCCTGTAACCGCCTGTTTTCAAAATTAAGGATAATTTTGTCATTTCTCAGTTTTCCATAATTTTGGTGAATTTTAGTTAATTTAATACTATTTAAATTGGTATATTGTGATTTTGGTGTTTTGCTAGTACAACCCTAGAAACTGTTTAGCCTAGAGACTAACCATGACCACGGAGACCTAACTAAGGGTTTAGATTAGCAAATTTTCATTTTCTAGGCTAAGGGTATTTTGGTCATTTGGTGACTTTTGAATTAATATGGATTTTGGCCTTTTGGTAATATGCTAATTGATAGATTAGGCCTTAACATAGAAGTTTAACCTAATCTAAATTAGTCATGAGGTTAGGATTATGGTTAGAACATTCCAACTAAGTGCCAAGGTTAGTAATATCTAGATATTTATAAGTAAGATATTTTCTTCTTAGGATATTAAAGAAAGCCTAGAACCAATAGGAAGGCTTAGAATTGGTTGGAATGATCTTGGCCACTCATCTATACCTAAACAAACCCTAATTCCCTTAGATGACCAGCCATCAAGTGCCCCCATTCCTATAAAGCATCCTTAAGAAGGCCTTTGCCTCTTTTTACAATTTCTTAGAACCCTAATTGTTCCTCCCCAAAATTCTTCCCCAAATATCCAAATTAAGTCCAATTTGATCCTAATCAATTGCATCATCATCCCCAACAGTAGAGGAGACTTGTGGAGGCTTAATAGCAAGGTTGGAGGACGTTTGAACCGTAGCAAATAAAGGAAGACGTCGAGTCTAGGCTCTTTTCATTGAGATTTCGCCCTCAATAGGTAAAACCCTACAAACACCTATAAATTCCCAATTTCTTTCCATAGATGCATCCATTTAGGGTTGCCCTAGGTGTATCCCAAGTTTGGTAGGAATTCGTGTCCATTTCGTGTCCGTATCGGACACGTATCGGTGTATTTAAATGAGTGTTCGATGAAATGCCTTATAGGACTTTTTGTTCTTGGTTTTCAAAACAAATTATATAATTTGGAAGCATATTATGTGTAGATCACAACCCAAATTGACTGAGTCGAAATTAGACAAGTTTGGACATGGTTATAGGGCTCGGACACGCAGTACGAGATACCGCACGGGGCTCGTGCAGCTGTCGTGCTGCTCGACACTGATAGCGAACACGATACTGAATCTTATGACATGAAAATTAATAGACACGAGGGGACATACACTGACAGCATGCCCCCAATGTTTGGGTCGAGTTGGTTTAGTATTTTCGAAGTTATCGGGCTTGTACTGGTTTTACAAACATACACACACGCGCACATTGGGTCACTGATACGGGCTTGGACACGAAGTTGGACACCACGTGGACACATATTAGGCACCTAACCCTATACCTGGCGAACCCCTAGACACGACCACGAGGTGTCTCGTGTCGTGTGTCGTGTCCTGGACCGACTAGCACACGTGCACGAGACTGCACTGAACTGTGTGTGTCTGTGCGTGTACGTGAGTGTCTGGACACCTTGTGTCCTGTTGTATGGACACCACATGACTCGTGGGACACACTGACACGTTCAAGACACCTTACCAACCATTAAATTAGGTTTTTATATGATTTTCGAACTTGGTTAGGGGTTTTCCCCATTTTTTTGATACTGAGCACAATATTAAGTAATTTTGTCTTTTAAATGTGTTTGAATTGATTTAAAAATATAATTTTGCAATGATTATACATATTAACATGTCTAGGATTTTATATGATAAATTGGTTTCATAGTTGTTTAGGTTTTCAAATGTTATTTGGTTGATTTGTTTTATGGATTCGATTTATAGGTTTTTCCTAATACTGTGTTTCCAATTTCTTTTGAAAGTGATTTTTGGATAGATTTGTTTCAGTCTTTTCAAATTTAGTTTCAGATTTATAAGTTGTTATATATGGGTATATTAGTAATAGAGGAGAGGCATCATCAGTCGGATGCGGCTGTATGAGGAAGGATGTGTCTGAGTGAAGAGAGGGGTGTGAACACTTGAGTGTAGGCTTGTAAGTTAGAGGGAAGGGGAAGTTTTGAACTGAAGTGAAGTTCAGTTGAGAACTGAGATGATGATTTATATGTTAACTGAGGGGTGGGGGTTTGCTCAAAACTGAGATTTAGAATGGGTTTTGATTTTACAAAGGTTAACTGGGCTGTGGACTGTTAAGGTGTTAACCTGAGATTCAATAAACCATAGCTTAAATGTTGAACCTAAAAACTGAGATCTTGTTGGTACAAATGTTCAGTTGGTTGGAGGCATGGCGGTAGGTTACCTAGGGGCTGTAACAGCAGTATGTTGCAGTAGCAGTAGCAGCATGGTCATGGCCATAGGCCAGTGTCAAGTGGTCCCATGTGTTAGTGAGGAGTAGGCTATATTAATTAAGATGTTAGTTCCATTCCCCTTTAGACATCAGTCCCTGTGTAGGCAGGGTACCAATATTGCCATGGTGTTTTAGTTAGGGATTTGTATCAAGATTTTAAGGAGTCCAGGTAGAGTGCTCACAATGATTAGTCCTGCAACCTTCAGATAGAGGGTGTCCTGCATTGAGTGTTGGTTAGCTATTCATGTTTGATCATGTGCTTAGATATACTAGTCCAGTCCATTATCAGTAAGTGTTCAGTCCAATTATGTGAATTTTGGCATTGACTTGATAACTATGTTATTGTGTGTGTATGTGAGTAGGAGCTAAGGGAAGTGTTCCCTGTGTCAAGGACTATGTGAGAGGATGTGAGACATTGTAAGTTTGTGCCCCATATGAGAGTTATATAGTGTTAGACAATAGGTATATAGATGGGAGGTAATGTATAGGAAGGCTAAGCAATAGTCAGTATAGGTAGGGCCAAGGGTATGGTTTATAGATAGGTCTAAACCTAAGGTAGAATATGATCTAAATAATACATGTTAGCACTCACACTATAGCCTATGTGGCCATACCCTAAATATTAACTAATTAAATCAAGGATGACTTAGAGTTGACTAGAGCTTGACCAAACCCTAGAATTGACCAAGGTTGGACCCAATAGTTTAAGTTTGACTAGTGTTGACCAAAAGTCAACATTGAGTCTATATGTGACCAAAGTTGACCAAGAGTTGACTTTGACCTAGATTGGCCTAGAAATTATATAGATTGCATCATACACTTCAATTACCTTATTTCTAAATACATCATAACCTGTTTTACTCTAAATAGGACTCTGTGACGACAGTTCGGACATCTATTCATATCAGTCATACAGGGTGACAGGCGAGTACATTCTCTAATAATATTTCTGTTTTACGATATCGTCTATGTTTCTTGTATTTAGTATAGATATCCTTGTTCTCTTGACACATTGTTCACACGGATTGGTATTGTCTGGATCCCGTCATAATATGTTATTCCTCTTATATATGGTATACACTGGGCATGTCTTCATTGTTTATTGTTTATTGTATAGATACGATTCCTGCGTAGGCTCGCGACCTCCTCAAAGAATACGTGTCATGACGTTTCATGACTGGATCCACTATATTAGTCAGGGATGGAGGTGTTAGCGTAGATATGTGATCAATACCCTATAGTACCAGCATTGTATCACCATTGTATCCTCACTGTATAGTATTAATCATACACTCACATATGATTAGCCAGGCCAAACATTGTATCAAGTTCTAAGCCGATCGCATGTTGAAACTAGTGCTAAACTCACATAGATAACAGTTCCAGATTTCGTACATGTTATACATTGTTCTCTTGCCTTATCTAATTACAGTTTTGACATACTCTGCCAGGATGCATGTACGCTCTACTTTACCTAGTATATTCTCTCTATCTACTGCTACATTTTCAATATTGTATAACTAGAACTGTTGTTTGAGATTTTGTACTCGTTCCCGTCCTGACTGGACCTGTTGAAAATATTACAGATGATGAGGAGGAGTGCCCTACCTATTACGGTCCTCATGACGTGGTTGCTATAGAGTTGGATACCCTAGTGCAGAAGGGGATAGCTCTAGCAGATGAGGCCTTGGGATAGTTTAGCTAGTTCTAGTATAGTACTGGACTCTGTCTCCAGATTACTTTGGCTTGTTATTATTTGTTAGTTATTTGTATTGAGATTTTTGACTCAGAGATTTTGGACTCGTATTATTCTGTGTTGGATTTTCAGGATGATATTTATAAATCTTGTTGTCTTTATCTTTCAATGTTATTATCGTCATTCTTAGAGTTTATGATTGAGTATATTATATTGTCATTGCTTGTCCTCCGTTCGGAGTTAACCATTCTCGACAGGTTTTGATATTATAACTATTGTCGGATAGTAGAACTAGACAGTATTCTACGTCGTTTCTGCGACGTAGGCTGGGATGCTGTTACGCACTCGTACCCTTACCTCGGGTGCGGGTCGTGACACATTTTTAGTGGTGGCCCATGCAGGTCAGAAGTCGCAATTAGTGCGATGTCGTAGTGGTGCTCGACTTAGAGTGCTGTTACGAGCCTGCTACTGTTTTAGAAGATATAGGCTATAGGCTAAGGGTACTCAATCACAATTAGGAAACTTCCAATTGCTTCTTTGCAACTATCCTTTCTTGATACTGATTACTTGTACTCTAAATTGTCCTCCTTTGATATGATCTATCTTGTTCCATATTGACTTCTTTCTTTCGATCTATCTTCAGGATGGTGACGACTCGATCTTAGCATTTGGAGCCTGTGGATACTGAGAGGTTCGCCACATCTCGCGAACCTGAGCCAATCACTTCTTCTGCAGTCGTTGCATCTGCAACAGCAGTCGGGGGCGCTCCTCCACCAGTTACGAGGACTGTCCCGGAGGTCGCTGCGGCAGGAGCAGTCATGGGTATTCTTTGTCACGACCCGCACCTACTGTGAGGGTACGAGCACGTAACAACGCCCAGCCTACGCCGCAGTGTCGACGGTAGAACGCTGTTATAGGTCACTATCTAACCAATAAATCACGCAATTATAAAATGTACTTGTCAAAATATCAACTCCGAACGGAGGACAAGTATAGATATAATGTAATCTCAATCACAGTCTAAGCACGAAATGATAACACAGAAGATTATAACTAAGACTAAATAACAGCAATAAACCAACTACTAAATAATATAATCTCAGACAATCTCAAATAACATAACTCCACTTATTTACAAATTAAGTTCTAAAGCATGAAACTAAAACAAGACAACTAGCTAATCTCCCGATCACTCCTGAGTGTCGGGGCCATAGGTAGCTAAGCCATCTCCTGGTCCGTAATATGTAGGGCATGTGTCCTCGGGGCAATCATCTGTAAAATTTACAACAGGTCCAGTCAGGACAGGAACGAGTACAACTCATCAAGGAAACCCAAGTAAATGACAGGGAACTATAAAGCAGTTATAGACAGTTTTATTGATGAACACGGTGGTTATATTCAGGTGATGGTATAGAGAAACAGATAAGATACAAGGAAAGTAAGTAACTAAAACAAGAGCAGAATCATGGAAATAAAGACTGTAAAATAAATCTAGCTGAACTAGAGTAACATGATAAGTCCAGACAGTAAATGTAAACCAAGTGTAATCCTATGTAAATCCAGTACGGGACGAATCTAATACAAGATGAATCCAGTACAAGATGATTCTAGTCAGTGATCAAGAATCCAGGTGAGACAAGCTATAATCTAATAGTGTGTTTTAAAATACTGAGATCGACATGTAAACGGCTGTAGGTATCAGGCACATCTCTCACTGATCAGGCGAGAGATGGCTATGCTTCCAGTAGATTCCAGTAGGGAGATTCCAGATTTGAGGTATGTCAACATGCCTTACTCAATATTTCCCCGCCCCGCAATATAAGTGAATCCAGTACAAGACACGAAAATCAAGAGTGTCCAGCCAAACACGATACTAGTAATGATTCCAGAATGATTCCAGTAATAGAGGCCAAACAATATGGTAAGTGTGTCGCATATATGAATCCAGAAATATCCATACGTGTGGTAACAAAGAATCACATAAAGCTAACTAGAACTGAAGTACAGTAACTAACAAATAAATGAGAGAACTATCAGAGAATGTACTCGCTTGATACTCTGAAAAGAGTAGTGTAATGTCAGATGTCTGCACCGGAGTCACAATATCCTAAATAGAGCAGTACAGGTTATAATGTGTTTAAAATAAGACAGATGATGTTTATGATGCAATCTACATAATTTCTAGGTTAATCTAGGTCAAAGTCAACTCTAAGTCAAACCTGGTCAACTGTCTAGGTCAAACTAGGCCCGAGCCAAAATTGGTCAACTCTGGGTCAACCCAAGTCAATACTCTAGTCAAACTAGGTCAATTGGTCACATCTAGACTCAACTCTATAATAAAGCTATTCTCATAAATATAGCTAATAGCCTATATGGGGTTAAACCCTCACAATCATCATCTCACATATATACATATAACTCTCAACTAATACCTAACTAAGCCTATAGTCTAAACATGAATCCCTCTTTAGGTAAAACCACAACAAGCCATTTCTACCTCTATACATGTACCTTCACTTACCAATCAATGCCATATCATGCCTTTTAATACCATAACCTATGAACCATATAGTCTCTCCCACACAAGCCCCTAGGTTAATGAATACTAAGTTAACAATCACTTAACATATATACATATAATCACATACCCATAACTGCTAACTTCTTCTTATATCAGAAACTGGGATAATTTCAAACCCAACTACAAAACTGGAATCCCATCCTAATATATATCAATTATATATATATATATATACAATATCTATATTAACTTAGGAGAACTGAACCCATAACACACATACACGTGATTGGCCCTGTCTCTCACTGTCAATATGAGAGCAGGAAACCCCCACCTACTGTGTAAACTAGGCAATCACTGAACAAATAAAAATAACAGGGACTGAACATCAAGTTCAAATAGGGCTGAACACATGTATCCCAAGCTAAACCAACTGTGCTAATAGGCCCATACTTGAGAAGCCACTCTTAGTTCTCTCAAGAACCTGAGAATCACAGTCACCCTCTCAACATTCCAATCTAATATATACTAACTAACTCACCATTCACTCACTCACACACAAAGGTTTAAGGGCTGAAAACTTGTAAAACAGGACTACACTGTATAGTGCCCATTGAACCTAACTGAACTCAGTGTCCAGTTTAACCCAGTTCATCATAACTCAGATTGATATATATGAATTAAACATAGGTCATAAATTAGCATTTTAGGAATTCTCAGGAATAACATATCAAACCAATCTCAGGTTCATCAACTGTATAGTGCTCAAAAATCAGTTTTGTGTGTGTGTGTAGACACTAAAATCAGTGACAAAATCTCAGGAATTTCTGAGAATAAAACGACAGCTTAACACCCAATTCCAAGCCCAAATTCGAATCTCCATTTCAAACACCAAATCAGTGACCAATCTAGGCAGCAACTAACCCACATGTAACCCATCTAACACATGTGTATGAACTGTAAGGAGTGTGTGTGGCATGTAGGGTGAGTGACTATGTGTGTGACACATAAGAAACAAGCACACAAACTGTTCACAGATTCATTTGATTTAACACATGACAGTTCAACCATTCAACCATTTAAAATCCCGATACCTAACACCTATCATCCAAAATCCCACACAAATCGTAAACTAACCTAAATGTAAACTACTATACATGTATACGAATCAATATGGTAAATAAAACATCAAAAATATCAGTTTACATTAAATCTAAACTCAGAATTTTGATAACAGTATACGTATCAGTTGAAGAGGGGAAATAAAAATTAAAAGGCTAAAAACAATTTAATACCATGAATTATTGGTTGGTAAATGAAAACCCATATGTGATAGTGTCATGGGGGTCCCAGTATCCAAGAAACTGGACACATTCGTGTCTAAACACAACACAAACACAGACACAAGAACTGTGCACTCGACAGCGTCGTGCACGTGTGCACGTGTATCCAGTGCACGATACAGGCCACGTGGTGACACATTGCCGTACACACGTGTACGCCTAGACTAGGGGGACGTGTCAAACAACCTGCATCGTGTCAACGTGTTTCCGTGTCGTGTCAAAACATACGTATCAGTATGCGTTTTTACGCATGTGCAGCACAGGCAAGGATCGGTACGATCGAGTTTTCTCTCGATCCACTCGATCATTTTGCCTTAAATTTTGTGTGGGTGATGGCAGACAGTGCCCACACGTGTCCACAAAAAATTAGCTTATGTGAGTCCGTGTCGTATCCTGTGTCGACCCCAAGCAGCAGGACAGCGCACCGGGGCCTCGTGCGTGCGTGTATGTCTAAATTTGGACACGAAACGTGTCCAGAAATGTGCTCAGTAGGACACGAATTTAAAGAACACATATAGGGCTACAAATCCATGAAATTAGTTTTCGAAATTACAATGTTTTAATCCATTCAAGCAATTCATCAAACACTTAGCAATACACTATGACACGTGTCCGATACGGACACTAAATGGACACGAAATTCATCCAAATTCTAGGGACAGCTAGGGGACTCCTAGATCTAGCCTAATATGCAAAGAAATCAGAATTTTAGATCAATTTGAGGAGTTTTACCTATAGGTGCAAAAAGCTAGAAAGAGCTTCAAATGGGGGGTGTTCTCCTTGATGGCCAAATGCTCCAAATGAATCCAAAACTGAGATTAACCTCCAGAATTAATAAACAACCAAGAATTAGGTCCTAATGCAAAAGACTAGGATTAAAAAAGAATTAAAATGAATTTATGGGAATTTTTGGAAAGGGGGAAAATACCTTTCTTTTCCTATGTGTTGAAATGAAATAAAAGAGGCAATAACTAATGAATAAGTGTTTATATAGGGTGGGGATCCCTATGTGGCTGGTCATAAAGGAAGGAATTAGGGTGAGGGTGTCAAATCATGGGCCATGGGCCAAGTCACAAGTCATTAAGTCCTTAAATCATAAGTTATTTCATTAAACCACAACCCATGAACTAATTTCACTTAAACTAATCCTCCTAATCCAAAATTAGTTTCTAATGACTAAAAGTAGGTTAACCTAAGTTAGACTAGGGTCACCATGGCTAGGGTTAGCTTCTAGGCTAGTCCACTAGGTCTCAACAAGTCAAGGTCAAACTAGAATTCACCAATTCAATAAATCATCAAATAATTCAAATAAGTCAAAATGACCAAATTACCCTTAGGCTAAAAATGATAATTAATCATCCTAATGACATGGTTAGGCTCTAGGTCATGCAGTCTCTAGGGTTTCACTGGCAGCATATCAAAATCACAAGTCACGACTTAAAGCAGTTTTTAAATCGTTTAAAAATAATTAAAAATCACCAAAAATCATAATATGAAACAAATATCAATAAATAATAATTATAATTACAAAATTTCAAAATTACCCTCATTTGAAAAACTGGATGTTACAATCCTACCCTCCTAAAAAAAATTCCCATAAATCAAACATCAATAAAATCAGTTTTATAAAAGGAATGGAAAGTTCAGGATTTAAGTATCAGTCAACCTGTTGGACAGCCCCAACCCCAAATTCGAAATCCAAAACTTAACACAAATCAAAATCAAACTTCCAGTAATCTAATACGTGTGTGGGTGATCTAATCATGGTATTTAAACATTACAAAACAGTAAAAAAAAATTATAAGTTAACTCAGAAATCAACTAAGGAAACTGTGTATCAGTAATCGTGAAATCGAACCCAACCTAACATTCGAATACCATAAAAATCCTATTACAGTCATGCCCCGAGGTTAGACACACGTGTACGTGTCAAGTGGGGGTGTTCTCGTGTCCAAACAATGGACACGAAGTGTCCAAATCGTGCAAAATAGGTTGTGTCAGACTGTGTATACAGGCAGGCTCATACAGCCATGTCAAGCTCTCGTGGACACGATTCACTACACTAGACACCTCGTGCACGTGTCTAAGTGTTCGTCAGGACTAGGAGAGTGTGTCCCACAGCCTGCACAGTATCCACGTGGATCGTGTCGCATGCACGAGATGCGTATCCGACACGATTCTCGCGTTCGCGTGGTCTGGGCACAATCCAGTGCGAGTGAGATTTCTCACTAACCACTCGACGAAACCCGACCAAATTTTGTGAGTGTTGTGTCAGACACTAGGCGCACGGACTCCTGGGTGTTCTTCCTCCTGTACATCGGACTCCTCCGTCTGTAGCCGAGGATCTGTCTCCTCCGCCTCCACTACCTACCGATTTAGGGCAGATGTTTGCCTTCCTTCGGCAGATGATGGAGGCCCAGCGAGTCCAGACTGAGGCTCAGCAGAGGAAGACAGTCGCGATGCGTCAGAACGTAAGGGATGCACACCAGTTGGCTCTAGCAGCCATAGAGTAGAGGACTCCGTATCGGGGAGCGCATCCGAGGCCGAGCAATATCCAGGAATTCAAGAAACTGGGGCCTCGTGACTTTAGCCGGACTGAGGGCGTAGTAAATGCTGACGACTGGCTCGAGGACATCGAGCGTCAGATGAGGACTTCCCGTCTAGCAGACGACCTGAAGGTCGAGGCGGTAGGGCTACAGTTGTTAGACATTGCTCACACCTGGTTCAGAAACGAGCCAAACCTTGCAGGGGAGGGCTATACCTGGGCCGAGTTCAAGGTCCTCTTCAAGGCAAAGTTCTTTTTTCCTACAGACAAGATCGACTTGGCGAGGCAGTTTCAACACCTCTAGCAGGGTGGTTTGTCTGTAGAGGAGTACGCTGCGAAGTTCGACAGACTGAGCCGATACGCAGAGTACATGGTGCGTGAGCCAGAGATCAGGGCGAGCCGCTTTAGAGAGGGATTGATATAGGATATCAAGATCCTTATTGCCTCTTTCTATGCGACCTATACCGAGATCTTTGCAGAGGCTCGCAAAGTGGAGCGGGAGTGGGGCCTGAAGCCCAAGAGGGACCGTGATATGTTTTCGGGGACTACTAGCAGTGCGGGGGCTGCTAAGCGTCCTCAACTCCAGCATCATTCTATTCCGCAACGCCCGTAACAGATTCCTACTCCGGTTAGGGCACCAATTCAACAGGTGCCCCGGCAGCAGCAGCAGGGACCGACGCAGTAGGCACCCACTTGCCACTACGGCAAGAGGTTCGGACATCTCTGGGAGGTTTACAGGAGACCTTTGGGTGTGTGCCTATACTGTGGCACCGAGGGGCATCAGGTAAGGGATTGTCCTTCGAACCATCGTCGTGCAGCTCATGAAGCACAGGGTAGGCCACCTATGGCACCACATCACGCCCCACACCAGCAGCGGGATATACCCCGCCAGGGTAGGGCTTTTGCAATGACAGTTGAGGATCCTACAGGAATTGGACTAGGAGGTTAGGTCTTGCACTTCCTTTTTACCTGTTTCTTACCGCCCATTGATTGATGATTGTCCTCTTAGTACCTTTAGTTTGCATATGTGATGATCATGCTAGATTAAATAGAAAACCCCAATGAATACTGCAATAACATGATACTGTAGAGATTTAAAACCATGCATGTGTTTTGATTCCCTGGATTGCATGTTATATAATTTAGGATAAAATTTAGTAGACTTTGATTGTTGCGTGGTTGACCTAGAGAAGAGTACAACCGTTTCGAATTTCGAGGACGAAATTTTTCTAAGGGGAGTAGGATTGTAACTGCCTATTTTCAAAATCAAGGATAATTTTGTCATTTCTCAGTTTTCCATAATTTTGGTGAATTTTAATTAATTTAATACTATTTAAATTGGTATATTATGATTTTGGTGTTTTGCTAGTACAACCCTAGAAACTGTTTAGCCTAAAGACTAACCATGACCACGGAGACCTAACCAAGGGTTTAGATTAGCAAATTTTCATTTTCTAGGCTAAGGGTATTTTGGTCATTTGGTGACTTTTGAATTAATATGGATTTTGGCCTTTTGGTAATGTGCTAATTGATAGATTAGGCCTTAACCTAGAAGTTTAACCTAATCTAGATTAGGCATGAGGTTAGGATCATGGTTAGAACATTCCTACTAAGTGCCAAGGTTAGTAATATCTAGATATCTATAAGTGGTATATTTTCTTCTTAGGATATTTGGGAAAAGAAAACCTAGAACCAATATGAAGGCTTGGAATTGGGTGGAATGATCTTGGCCACTCATCTATACCTAAACAAATCCTAATTCCCTTAGATGACCAACCATCAAGTACCCTCCTTCCTATAAAGTATCCTTAAGAAGGCCTTTGCCTCTTTTTACAATTTCTTAGAACCCTAATTGTTCCTCCCCAAAATCCTTTCCCAAATATCCAAATTAAGTCCAATTTGATCCTAATCAATTGCATCATCATCCCCAATAGTAGAGGAGACTTGTGGAGGCTTGCTAGCAAGGTTGGAAGATGTTTGAACCATAGCAAATCAAGGAAGACGTCGAGTCGAGGCTCTTTTTATTGAGGTTTTGCCCTCAATAGGTAAAACCCTACAAACACCTATAAATTCTCAATTTCTTTCCATAGATGCATCCATTTAGGGTTCCCCTAGGTGTAGCCCAAGTTTGGTAGGAATCGTGTCCATTTCGTGTCCGTATCGGACACGTATCGGTGTATTTAAATGAGTGTTCGATGAAATTCCTAATAGGACTTTTTTTCTTCGTTTTCAAAACAAATTATATATTTTGGAAGCTTATTATGTGTAGATCACAACCCAAATTGACTGAGTCAAAATTAGGCAAGTTTAGACACGGTTATAGGGCTCGGACACGCAGTACGAGACACCGCACGGGGCTCGTACGGCTGCCCTGCTGCTCGACACTGATAGCGGACACGACACTGAATCTTATGACACGAAAATTAATAGACACGAGGGGGAATACACTGACAGCATGCCCCCAAAGTTTGGGTCGAGTTAGTTTAGTATTTTCGAAGTTATCGGGCTTGCACTGGTTTTACAAACACACACACACACGCGCACATTGGGTCACTAATACGGGCTTGGACACGAAGCTGGACACCACGTGGACACATATCAGGCACCTAGACACCTAACCCTATACCTGGCAAACCACTAGACACGACCACGAGGTATCTCGTGTCCTGGACCGACTGTCACACGTACACGAGACTGCATTGAACTGTATGTGTCTGTACGTGTACGTGAGTGTCTGGACACGTTGTGTCGTATTGTATGGACACAACATGACTCGTGGGACACACTGACACGTGCAAGACACCTTACCAACCATTAAATTGGGTTTTTATATGATTTTCGAACTTGGTTTGGTGTTTTCCCTATTTTTTTGATACTGAGCACAGTATTAAGTAATTCTATCTTTTAAAAGTGTTTGAATTGATTTAAAAATATAATTTTGCAATGATTATATATATTAACATGTCTGGGATTTTATATGATAAATTGGTTTCATAGTTGTTTAGGTTTTCAAATGTTATTTGGTTGATGGATTCGATTTATAGGTTTTTCCTAATACTGTGTTTCCAGTTTCTTTTGAAAGTAATTTTTGGATAGATTTGTTTCAGTCGTTTGAAATTTAGTTTCAGATTTAAAAGTTGTTATATATGGGTATGTTAGTAATAGAGGAGAGGTATACATCAGTCGGATGGGGCTGTATGAGGAAGGATGTGTGTGAGTGAAGAGAGGGGTGTGAACACTTAAGTGTAGGCTTGTATGTTAGAGGGAAGGGAAAGTTTTGAACTGAAGTGAAGTTCAGTTGAGAACTGAGATGATGATTTATATGTTAATTGAGGGGTGGGGGTTTGCTCAAAACTGAGATTTAGAATGGGTTTTGATTTTACAAAGGTTAATTGGGTTGTGGACTGTTAAGGTGTTAACCTGAGATTCAATAAACCATGGCTTAAATGTTGAACCTGAAAACTGAGATCATGTTGGTACAAATGTTCAGTTGGTTGGAGGCATGGCAGTAGGTTACCTAGGGGCTGCAACATCAGTATGTTGCAGTAGCAGTAGCAGCATGGTCATGGCCATAGGCCAGTGTCAAGTGGTCCCATGTGTTAGTGAGGAGTAGGCTATATTAATTAAGATGTTAGTTCCATTCCCCTTTAGACATCAGTCCCTGTGTAGGCAGGGTACCAATATTGCCATAGTGTTTTAGTTAGGGATTTGTATCAAGATTTTAAGGAGTCCAGGTAGAGTGCTCACAATGATTAGTCCTGCAACCTTCAGATAGAGGGTGTCCTGCATTGAGTGTTGGTTAGCTATTCATGTTTGATCATGTGCTTAGATATACTAGTCCAGTCCATTATCAGTAAGTGTTCAGTCCAATTATGTGAATTTTGGCATTGACTTGATAACTATGTTATTGTGTGTGTATGTGAGTAGGAGCTAAGGGAAGTGTTCCCTGTGTCAAGGACTAGGTGAGAGGATGTGAGACATTATAAGTTTGTGCCCCATATGAGAGTTATATAGTGTTAGACAATAGGTATATAGATGGGAGGTAATGTATAGGAAGGCTAAGCAATAGTCAGTATAGCTAGGGCCAAGGGTATGGTTTATAGATAGGTCTAAACCTAAGCTAGAATATGATCTAAATGCTACATGTTAGCACTCACACTATAGCCTATGTGGCCATACCCTAAATATTAACTAATTAAATCAAGGATGACTTAGAGTTGACTAGAGCTTGACCAAACCCTGGAATTGACCAAGGTTGAACCCAATAGTTTAAGTTTGACTAGTGTTGACCAAAAGTCAACATTGAGTCTATATGTGACCAAAGTTGACCAAAAGTTGACTTTGATCTAGATTGGCCTAGAAATCATATAGATTGCATCATACACTTCAATTACCTTATTTCTAAATACATCATAACCAGTTTTACTCTAAATAGGACTCTGTGACAACAGTTCAGACATCTATTCATATCAGTCATACAGGGTGACAGGCGAGTACATTCTCTAATAATATTTCTGTTTTACGATATCGTCTATGTTTCTTGTATTTAGTATAGATATCCTTGTTCTCTTGACACATTGTTCACACGAATTGGTATTGTCTGGATCCCGTCATAAGATGTTATTCCTCTTATATATGGTATACACTGGGCATGTCTTCATTGTTTATTGTTTATTGTATAGATACGATTCCTGCGTAGGCTCGCGACCTCCTCAAAGAATATGTGTCATGACGTGTCATGACTGGATCCACTATATTAGTCAGGGATGGAGGTGTTACCGTAGATATGTGATCAATACCCCATAGTACCAGCATTGTATCACCATTGTATCACCATTGTATCCTCACTGTATAGTGTTAATCATACACTCACATATGATTAGCCAGGCCAAACATTGTATCAAGTTCTAAGCCGATCGCATGTTGAAACTAGTGCTAAACTCACATAGATAACAGTTCCAGATTTCGTACATGTTATACATTGTTCTCTTGCCTTATCTAATTACAGTTTTGACATACTCTGCCAGGATGCATGTACGCTCTACTTTACCTAGTATATTCTCTCTATCTACTGCTACATTTTCAATATTGTATAACTAGAACTGTTGTTTGAGATTTTGTACTCGTTCCCGTCCTGACTGGACCTGTTGAAAATATTACAGATGATGAGGAGGAGTGCCCTACCTATTACGGTCCTCATGACGTGGTTGGTATAGAGTTGGATATCCTAGTGCAGCAGGGGCTAGCTGTAGCAGATGAGGCCTTGGGATAGTTTAGCTAGTTCTAGTATAGTACTGGACTCTGTCTCCAGATTACTTTGGCTTGTTATTATTTATTAGTTGTTTGTATTGAGATTTTTGACTCAGAGGTTTTGGACTCGTATTATATTTATAAATCTTGTTGTCTTTATCTTTCAGTATTATTATCGTCATTTTTAGAGTTTGTGATTGAGTATATTATATTGTCATTGCTTGTCCTCCGTTCGGAGTTGACCATTCTCGACAGATTTTGATATTATAACTATTGTCGGATAGTAGACCTAGATTGCGTTCTACGTCGTTTCTGTGACGTAGGCTGGGACGCTGTTACGCACTCGTACCTTAACCTCGGGTGCGGGTCATGTCACGGCCACAAGGTGATATCGTTGCTGGAGTCGGGGGTGGTATTGATTTCTCCCTCTGGACTAGTAGTCAATCGGGTGTATTCTCTTACAGAACCCTGTTCGAACAACGTAGCCGAATATAATGCTCTAGTCATTGGACTCCAACTCGCAAAAGAAGTGGGGATCAGATACCTGGAAGCTTATAGTGACTCACAGTTGGTTGTTAACCAGATCCGAGATTCATATGAGGTTCACAATGAGGACCTGATTCCCTATTATCAGATAGCAATTGCCATCATTACAACCTTGGAGGGGTTCTTTATAGAGCACATTCCTAGGCTTCAAAATATTGAAGCCGATGCCCTGGCCGGCGACATAATAGGCCATGAACTGGTCTGCCCCAGGAACAATCTTCAACTGGGTATTAGTTACTCCGCCCAGATAACCAACGACATACAAGACTGGATACGCCACTCATCGACTTTGTGGTCTATGGAATTCTGCCAGAGAATGTGAAGGAAGCTACCTCAATCAGAAGACGCTTCCTCAGATTCTTCTACGATACAAAGACAAAAATGCTATATCGACGATCCTACGATGGGCTACTACTAAGATGCCTGTCAAATACAGAAGCCAAAGAAGCCCTACATGAAGCTCATAACGGTACTTGTGGGGCTCACCAACATGGCCCAAAATTACAAGATCGTCTTCGCCGTATGGGTTATTACTGGCCCACAATGGTCGCAGATTCAGTTGATTATGCAAAGAAGTGTAAGGCTTGCCAGATCCATGCAGATTTTATATATCTGCCATCTGAATTCTTGTACCCGACAGTGGCCTCCTGGCCATTCGAAGCATGGGAAATGGACATCATTGGGCCAATCACCCCGCCGTCGTCTAGAGGGCATCGGTTCATACTTGCAATCACCGATTACTTCTCTAAATGGGCGGAAGCTGTTTCGTTGGCAGAGGTTAAGACATCGAACGTGATTAGCTTCATAAAACATCAAGTCATCTACCATTTTGGACTGCCCCAGATGATTATCCACGACAATGGTCTGCAGTTCGCAAGCCACGCTTTCTATCGATTTGGTGATAAGAATCGAATTCAGAACATGGCCTCGATAACATATAACCCCTCGGCCAATGGTCTGGCTAAAGCATTCAACAAAACCATAATCAAGCTCCTCAATAAGTTTGTGTCTGCAAACAAATGCGACTGAAATGAAAAGCTGGGTGAGTGCTTATGGGCGTATCGGATGACAATTCGGACGGCTACAGGAAATACACCGTTCTCCTTGGTTTACAGGAGCGAGGCAGTCCTCCCATTGGAAACTCAGATCCCCTCACTTCGAGTGGCCCTCACCTACCGGTTAACGGCGGACGATAACTACCGTCGACGGCTACAAGAGTTAGAAGCATTAGATGAGAAGCGTTTACAAGCTCAACAAAGCATGGAGCTCTACAAAGCGCGCATCTCTCGGGCTTCCAACAAGAAAGTCAAACAGAGAATATTCTAAGTTGGCGATCTTGTCTTGGCCATTCGTAGACCAATGGTCCTGACTCAAAAGACCCCCAGCAAATTCCAGCCTAAGTGGGAGGGTCCGTTCGTCATCGAGACCGTATTCTCCAACGGCGCATATCGTCTCGCAAAACAAAATGGAGACTTGCTCATGATGCCCATCAACGACAAGTTCCTCAAGAAATACTATGTCTAAACGACACCTTCCAACTATCTCTCGGATTGTGAGTTATATACCCTCAGGTATTGCTGAACTTATACTCTGACTTCAAATCTCCCAGATTGTTGAGTTACGTACTCTCAGGTACCATTGAACTTACTCTCTGACTACTCCAAATGAATTCATATCTCATCTCTTGGTCATATCTATGAACTTCCTGGTCATAGCTTCTCTCCACCAAGAGTTTGTCTCAAAATCTATTACCCGCACCACCAGTGCGCAGAAGGGTAATAGGTCCATAAAACTTATCTTAATCTATGACTCGCACTGTCAGTGCACAAAAGGGGTAATAGGTCCACAAAATTTCCTAACAGAAAAAACAACAACCACATCCATAATACCTCTGAGTTGTTTTTCCATCCATCACAAACAAATCACCCAATGCATAGAACTTCCACGTTGATAGCACCTCTGAGTTGTTCTGTGTACCCTAATTATGCCTAATCCTACCATGTCCTCAATACCTCTGAGTAGGAAGGCTTTGTTTTGACCCATATTTACCATGTCCTTATTACCTCTGAGTGAATATGTTGGTTTCCTCTCCACTTATTATCCGTACTCGTATCGCCAGTACACAAAAAGGGTAATAAGTCCACAAAAATTATCCTAATCTATTACTCGCACCATCGGATACCAAAGAGTAGTAGGTCCACAAAATATCATTCAAATCTATTTGCTCGTATTTTCAGATGCACAAAAGGGCAATAGGTCCACAAAAATCCTCGAGTGGGATGTCCTTTACAAATGCTGTATTAGGCCCCCTAGTACAAGCACCACAAAATACCATAAATAAAGAATGGAGTGAACATACTCTGCCTATTCAAGATCAGTTACATTCATAGGACTACATTGACAGCAAAGAAAGGAAAATCTGGCAATACATAGTTTGGTTTGACAGCACTTCGTCTTCAAGTAGTTTCGTGGCCCTCGAAGGAAGTCATGTTTTACTGCTGAGAAGCAAACAAAATTGTTGAATCTCCAAGGAGCTGCCGGAAGGAGGGTAAATATAGCATGCTATCCTACCCTCCATATTGCGGATGCCTTACCCCTGCTCCCCCGAGGGACCATACCTTCAAAACATGGTCCCTGATGGTGGTTTTGCCTACTTGGAGAGCCGTGAAGGCAGGACGTTCATAACGATGCCTGACCACCGTCCAACTTTCTGAGGTATAAAGGCTCTTCCTACCACCTGGGGAAAACTCTTCCGAAGCATGAAGCATCCTGAGTTGTTTGATGTGTATGCCAAAAAGGCGTAGGGAAAACTCTTTCGAAGCATGAGGAGTTTTGAGCTGTCTGATGTAGGCGCTAGAATGTTGTATTTTCACTCCATCGCAGACACCGGCCCTGAAGAAGTTTTCTAGCCAGATCCCTACAAAAATAAGGAAAAAAAAGGGATTTAGCACCAAGGAAACAAAGAACTCTGTTATGCGGCCTAGCCAGTTATGCGGCCCAGCCAAAACAGAACTCATACAACCCAAAATTATGAGGCCGGCTTCATGAAGTACTCATGCAGCATTTATATGGCCCAGTCATTATGATGCGGCTCAATACGGCTAAGTCATGAAAAACTCATGCGGCCCGATACTCGTGCGGATCAGCCACGAGACAATCATGCGGCCCAGCCATACAATTTTTATGCTGCCTGATTATAAAGTGCTCATGCGGCACCTATGCGGCTTAGTCATGGAAAGTTCATACAGATCCATCTTGAGGCACTCAGGCGGTTCAAGTTCGAATGAGCAGCGGTTATGCGGCTCAGTCCATGCGGCCCTATCATACAGAACACATATGGTCCAGACGAGATAGGACATACATCGACCAGGCTTATAGTAGAGGTAGTATATATCAGACCCGCGCATGAAAATATGTGCTATGGCCATTTGAAATTTCAGTCATCGTCTGCTCACCATCCTTACTCTTGAGAGAAGGTTATACGTCGGAACGAATGGAAAGAGTGTCTGCCGCTCCCGACGGAGAAGCAAGTCTCTTCCTTTTGGTCTCCGCACCAATCGACTTAGAAGATTTTGGAGCCATAGCAGAAAGTATGATAAATTCGAAGAAGGAGAGGGTGAAAGAGGAAAATCTCTCTCTCTGAATGACTCCTATTTATAGAGTTGCTGAAAAGAGGCTCTTCGATTCTCGAGATCATTAAGGATAGGGACAATGTTTGGGGACTTTATCCCTAATAACCGACGAGCGTCCCTTCAGTTTTTGAGATCATTAAAGATAAAGTCGACGTTTGGGAACTCTATCCCTAGTAACCGTCGTCTTTATCTCAAAAATAGATCCACAGCTGAATCAGGAAAATTAAATGCAGCAGTGACAGTTGGCAGGCTCTCTGCGGCCTGAAGTGTCCCTACGACTCAAGATTTGTTCTGCGACTCAAGATCTCCCTGCGACTCAAGATCTCTCTACAGTTCGAAAAGCTTCCTGCGAATTGAAGACTCCATACGACTTAACATATTTTCATGCTTCTTATTCAAAGTATTCCAAATTTGCAATTTAAAAACTTTGAAGGGGGTCTTGTAGAAGCATGAAAAATATGGGGTTCATGCAGATTACAAATTGCCGCATAGGTACTCTGGGCCAAACAGGTCCGCATGAAGGAAAGCCGCATGACTGTTCAAAGACATATGCAGCCCGTCGACAAACAGGTGTAGAAGGAAGATATGTCACGCCCAGAACCAGAATACTGGCAAGTAGGGATGGACCAGGCCAGCTACGTATACCAATGTACTCCAGTACTCTGAAATAACGTATAAGCTGTATAGACATGGGGGTTACTACTACAATCCAACAGGCAATCCTAGGTCAAGAATCCTAGGTATCTCAATCACAAGTAGTAAACAATGTACAAGAAGTAAGATCAACTAGAATATAAAATAGTAGAGCGTCCCAAAGTATCATATATCAATGATCATGAAGCTAGTAATACAGAGTGAAGACTAGCAAGAGTAATAGTCATACATGATAAGCTCTAGCTATAGTCTAGAATACGCAAATCATGTTCTGGCCCATAGTCTAAATGTAAAGTCCAAAACACGAGCTAAACACGTGCTCGGAGGCTAAATGCCACAGAAGAATAATGTACATAACTAGTGGAAGAATGAAATTGAAAACCCACTAAGGTACTCTGGTGCGCAGGATAGTCACCGTCGAGTAGATGGTACGGAAGATCCTTCTGGCTCCTCTATCATATCTGGCCAAACAAAACCACTGGGGTCAGACCCCCAATAGCAAGTACCACAAAGGAAGGCAAACTATGAACTAAAACCAGCATGCAAATCATAGCAACGGATAGAAACAAAAATAAGTAAAAGCAAATCGAGACTCGTGCGCTACCAATGCACTTATCCCAAGAATAGAAAAGACAATAAGTAAAGCAACATGTAGCATAAAGTAATAGACATGTGACATAATGTAAACTGTAGACATGTGAATTAAACTGAACATGTGAGCATGTAAGAAAACTGGAACATGTAAGATAACTAAAACGTATGAGCATATAGGGTAACTGGAACATGTGAGCATGTTAGGTAACTGGAGCATGTGAGCATGTTAGATAACTTGGACATGTGAGCATGTTAAGTAAGTGGAGCATGTGAGCATGTTAGGCTAACTGAGACATGTGAGCATGTAAGATAACTGGAACATGTGTGCATGTTATGTAACTGGAGCATGTGAGCATGTTAGGTCTATATAGAACGGCAAATGATTAGATGACTTAGGAACTATTCCGGAACCCAAGTTACAACCCGTAAACCAAACAAGGACCGGGGTTGTAACCCTTCTCCTGAACAGAATTTTAGTATCTAATCATTTGACGGCAAAAGTAAAGCATAAACAAAGATGTACTGAAAATAAATAAATCCGGACACTGCCTAGACAAAACTAGACTAGACTGGACTCCATACAACAATCACGGCCAAGCAATGAGTACGGCTTTATACATTAGCTAACTAGGGTTGTCACAATCCTAATTACTAACAAATGCAAGTTTGAGAAATCCAAGTCCAATTACCTGCCTGCTACTACCTGAATGATCCTAGCCAAGGATGCAATAGTATATAGTGGATACATTGCCCGGGAGACAAATATATCCTATAATGGTGGGTACATCGCCCGGGAGATAAAATGTACCCTAAGACATATAATAATGGGTACATCGCCCAGGAGACAAATATACCCGGTGCAACACTCGACGGTGCGCTGGAAGTGTGCTCATCATAACAGATAGCTCCAAATCTCATGTATATATATATATATATATATATATATATATATATATATATATATATATATATATATATATATATATATAAGACCAAGATCAAAGGGGCAACAGGTAACTGGAAAATCCTCAATGATCTAAGTAATCAAGCTAGTTGTATATATATATATATATATATATATATATATATAAATATATATATATATATATATATATATATATATATATATATATTATATATATATATATATATATATATATATATAAGACCAAGATCAAAGGGGCAACAGGTAACTGGAAAATCCTCAATGATCTAAGTAATCAAGCTAGTTGTTTAGTCCTTAACATTTTCTTGTTGGATTCTGGGTGTGGCATTCCGCAGAATCCATCCTAGACATGAGACATGCAAGACTGGACAAAAGCGAGAATGTGCACCATAACAAGCCACAACAAGAAAATATAATAAACAAGAACCTAGGAGTGCGCTACGACGAGCCACTATCAAGGAGCTAGACATGTACTGGAATCAAGAGTGTGCAATGACAGGCCACTATCATGTAAGCAAAGAAAGACATGTACAAGAGTGCACCACGATGGATCACTATCTAGTAAACAGAGAAGACATTTAACATGAGTGCGCCACAACGGGCCACTATCTAGTAAGCAAAGAAGGCATGACAACAATTATCATAGCTTGTAAGAGAATCTATTAAAAAGACATATCATGGCATGTGGGAAACAATAATTAAAA
The DNA here is from genome assembly GCA_029216955.1 of Iris pallida. NCBI lineage: Eukaryota > Viridiplantae > Streptophyta > Magnoliopsida > Asparagales > Iridaceae > Iris > Iris pallida. Next base: position 7,105,648 of record JANAVB010009399.1, read on the forward strand.
CTAAGTACATTTCATTGAAAAATAATTTAACATGTGCTAGTGTCAAGTGTATATAGGGTGTACAATCATTCTCTAACTATGTAAGATCATCTAATCATGTTAAGAAATTATTACAATCGAAGAAAATATCAAAAATGGACAAAAACGGGAAGAAATGGGCAAAAACAGACTAAAACGGCATAAAACAGCATAAAACGGCATACCGGCGGTATACGGCGGCATACGGCGGTATACCGGCCTAAAGACAGAAACTTTCTGGTGCAAAAATTGGCATACCGTCGGTATACACCGGCATACCGTTGGTATACCATTTTTCGAAACAGCAACAAAATCCAGATTTTTGCCAAAACTTGTTTCGGCCATAAAAACTTTGTTTTAGATCGAAATTCGGATTTTCAAAAGTCAAAATTGCATAGAATTGAATTCCCTACAATATGGAACTATTAGATTTCACAAATTCAAAGATTTGATAGATAAATACCTCAAAGTACTCTAAATAGAGGTTGTCGGGACACTAAAACGGGTTTCGATTGCCAACAAACTCAAAATCCATGTATACTAGCTAGGTAAGGACCTCATATATGTATATGTGATCAAGATCCATGATGGTAACACTAGTATCACTCTTGATACCAAGTTTTCTACTAAGTCAATATTGGGTTTTAACAGAAAATCAAAACCTTGCTTAAACAAATTTTGGAAACATGCATATATACGAGAATCATAAGGAAAACATATTTAACAAAATGAGTTTAGGAAAAATTCTAAGTATTTACCACCAAGGAAAACAAAATGACAACAAAATAATATGGTTCATGGATTTGGCAAGATGTACTTGCCTAGGTTAAGATCCAAGCCTAATATTCTACTCCTCCTCCTAAGGGGGTTAGACACCACACCCAAGGCCTCAAGGCCAAGCTCTTGGCAAGCTCCAAGGGGGAGAGAAGGGAAGAAGAAATGAAGAGAGAGTGAAGAGAATAAAAAGAGAGAGGAGAGAGAAAGTGAAATGGTATATATAGAAGGGGGAATTAATCTTAGCCGTTGGATCATGATCCATGTCAAAATCTAAGTCAATCATGGCCATTCAAACAAAACCAAATATCCATTAGGTAATAGGGTACATCTACACTATTCACGAAAATATCAAAATACTATTCATCAAAATATCCAAAATACTATTCATCAAAATATCGAAAACACTATTCATGAAAAAAATCTGAAATCAAAAATATCTAAAATGTGGAAAATCTGTCTGGACGGTATGCCGTTGGTATACACCGGTATACTGGCGGTATGCCGGCCAAGAAGAAAATCTATAAGTTAGGAACAATTTTAAAGCATTACAAAAACCAAGAAAATACAAAATACACTACAAAATACATATCCGTATATAAATACCGATACTGTGAGACGAGTCTCACAAGATATGCGACCAAGAGAAGCAGTTCGACTGATAAAGCTGAAAAGTCCTGGCAAAATATGACGGTTCTGACACTTCGACAAAAAAGATAAGACGTGAGACGTCGCCCAAAAGCAGGGTTCGTACGCCTCCATGCGGCCAGAAGAGTGTCATCTAAGCCGCGTGAACCTTATGCGGCTCAGATTTATGCGACCCCAAAGTTTCCAAACTTCATGCAGCCAGGAGTAACTATGATCCAAGCCGCATGAGTCTCATGCGACCCTATATGATTGAAGACTGAGAAAACTATACGCAATAGGACACGTGGAAATCTGACCAAGTCCTTAACTACGCAGATTTGCTGCAACAAAATCCCAACAAAATCGATAGATGGCAGCCAAAGAGCGGGTCTTCGCATGCTAATCAGCCACGTGGCCGCAAGCCGTCTATGCGGCTCAAAATATATCCTATTATAAATAGTAGGGTGCCATACCCCTGCAAAAGGCTGACAACCTTCAAGAGAAAAGTAATTTCTTCACGAGCTAGAGACTGCATCAGATAGTCCACGGAGTAAGGCAGAGTTGATAGCACTTTCCCGAGCCTCCACCGTCACCCCCAGAATCAAAACTAAACAATTGTACTTAGATTATTTCCTAGGATTTCTTTCTAGACTTTTCTTTGTACAAGCGAGTTTGCAATCAATTTCAGTGTTCTGTAATACCCGTCTTTGATTTTTTATGGCAAACAATATACACGTAGAAGAAAAAAAGACAAAAAAATACTTTTAAGTACATGACCGTATATCAAAACTCATCTAAATATCTGACAAATCCTAAAATATATTCAACATTCAAATTATATTTTTGAACTAACTACATGCTATTATCTAACTAAATACATATCCAAATTTCTATAAATATATCTATAATAACTCATAATTAAAATATATTCAAATTATATTTAAACTATTTCAATATAAGAAATCTACATCAGCCACGGTCAAAAAAGAATTTTATTTAAGTTTTTGTTGTTGTATGTGTAACGCAAGTGAAAGTGAATAGCAGTAGATAAATAATTCTCTATTGATTGTATGTTGTAACCCGTTCAAGGATTTGCAAACATGTTTATATAAACAGAAATGTTACCCATCATCCAAGTTTTTTAGATGATGTCATCTCCTATGACGTGTCATCTAATATGATAAAGATTTTATAGTAATGTTATTCATCACCAAAGATTTTTAGGTGATGTCATCTTACATGACGTGGTAACTAACATGTCTAAGATTTTAATGGCTACAATTTTAAAGTTATTTGATATTTTTCTTATATGTTTTTTGTAGGAATATTTCTTTCTCCATTTGAATATGATATATGTTGTTGTCACGTCCCACTTCCAGAATACAGTGAGTCGAGTGCATAACTAATATCCCAAGTTACGTGCCAAATAAATACAGATGTATTTGTATTGCAATTTTCGCTTGTAAAGTTCTATGATAAAAGTATGGGCAAACTAAAACCATTAATACACTAAGAATAAATTGCACCTATAACGTAAACCATTAATATTCATATGTTACAAGTCTTGTGTTTGCCTCAAAAGATAATATACATAAAAGACCAATATTGCTATAAAAAATGAAAGTACAATACTACCCTCTGCCTTCACCACTCTTCAGACTCATCATTGCTATATAGAGGCATGTTTTTGTTGGCCCATTGTTTAATAATCACACTTGATTTTGATAATCAATGCCAACTTTGGTCAATACGCAAAATACTACTACTATGAGTTTATAGGTTTCAAGTTAGAAGAATCTGCATCCTAAATCTACGTCCTACTGCTACAAAATACAAATATTGTATCATCATCAAGAACCAAACGCACACATGAATTAAGATCAAGCTTTTTAATATTTTCTTCTGTATTTTTATTTTTATTGAGTTTAGAAAAATGTGTAAGGTTGATCAGGATTGGTACTGGCTTAGGCTCTTCTCAGTCCACAAACAAATTAGCCTACCTATCCACATATACAAAAGTCCATATTCTAAACAGCCCAAAACCTATGCAAATTTGGCCCATACTATACAGTTCTGACCAAACAAAACTCAGACAGAACTCGGCCCGAGTTTGGTCCAAGTTAGTTTGATTTTTGGTTTAAAATCTCTACAAATTTACATCCAACGTTCGAATGCAAGATTTCTGCATCCGAACTCAGCCCGAACTCTGCCCAAATTCGGTCTACAAAAACACTTTAAATAGAGAAAAAGTTTTCCATTTCCAAATCACTAATTCACTCTCTCTTATCTATCTCTTTAAGTGTTTCTACGAGCCAAAGATTTCAAATAAAGCCTATACCACTTTTAGCCAAAGCTAGTACAGTTTTGTTCAATCTAGAGTTTTGGTGTTGAAGCAGAAAATGTTCCAATTTTCAAAGTCGCCCTCTGGAGTCGGTCGTGCGCTCATCACCAAGCATAGTATTGTAAGAGACTACAAGATCTCAATTAACTTGTGCCATAGTGGATTAACATCGAACAAAAGTACTCGAGACAGGACCAATCCTCTCAGAGGGAAACCAATATATATCGCTGTATCACTGAGTTTGATTTTTTTGATTCTTACTTCACTGCTATTTATTTACTATCATTTACTTGCCATAGTATATAGTTCTGAATTTTTAATTGATGATATTTTTGTTGCACACACACACACACACTCTATTCACCCTCCCTCTAGAGGTGCTTAACGGACCTACAGTTGGTATCAGAACATGTTATATATATACATAACAATCTAGAGAGTATATATATCTATGTTATTCGTTAAATCCATATTCAACGGTGAAGGGCAATCCACAAATAGACCCACACTATTTGATAGAACGAATTATACCTACTGGAAAACACGGATAAGTTTCTTTCTAAAGTCACTAGACTTTGATCTTCGGTCGATAGTAATAGATGGTTATAAGGAACCGTCTAGAACAGTGATTGATGGTGTTCTAGTAGATAGGCCACATGACAAATACGTGGAGCATAAAAAGATACAGACTAGTCTAGATACACGAGCCATCAATGTACTATTTTGTACAATTGACAAAATCGAGTTTAATCATGTATCAACCTGTACGACGTCTAATAAAATTTGAAGACTTCTTGAGGTAACTCATGAAGGGACTTCCCAAGTGAAGGAATACAAAATCAGTAGACTAAAATAGAAAAAATGAGTCTTTCAATATGAAAACCGGTGACATAGAAAAGAACTAGAACTAAAACCCGAAGGCTACCGCGGTAAGTATTACAACAAATATGAAAAGATCAGGAAGGTACTGCGGGCTCTAACAAAGAACTAGAACCCGAAGGCCACCGCGATCATAGAAGAAAATGACGTCACCATGATGACTTTGGAGACACTGATAGGCAAGCTCATGACCCATGAGCTAGACTTGCAAGAATTTAAAAAAGCAACTCCAAAAAAAATTAATTGCCTTCAAAGCATAAGCCAAAAGAGTCTCGTGCAATGACTCGGACAAAAAAGATTCCGGTGGTGATAAACAGGCCCTACTGGTCAAATTTTTTAGAATGTTCTTAAAGTTTGAGAGATCAAACCGAAATAAGAAAGACATCCACGAAAGCAACGAAGAAGAAACAATCTGCTTCAGATGTAAGAAATCATGACATATAAAGAAGGACTGTCCACTATCAAAGAAAAGCAGTCCATACGACCGATCAAGTTCAAGCAGAAAATCAACAACCGGTCGAAAGTATGCTAACACCAGCATCTGGCATGAAAGTGAGGCTAATGAATCAGAGGAGGAGGACAGACCTAGCAACAGTGCAATTGTTTGTCTGATGGCATTCAATAAGGTATCTGAGAACCCTCTGTATGATGATTTTACATTCGACGAATTAGAAACTTCCTTTAGAGAACTACTTGAAGAACATATAAATGTGTTGGACAAGTACAGGCAATCCTACAAAGAGATTAAGGTATATACAACCGAAGTAGCCAGATTGTATAATATTATTGAAGACATTAAAGAGACATCTGCTATTGGTAACTCGAAAGATATAGCCAAACTCAAATTAGACTACCATGAGGCTATCCTCACCATTGAAAGGAAAGAAATAGACTATGTCAAGGTGCATGAACTTTATGACATAGAGAAGAAGAGACACCTAGCCACTGAGCAAAGACTCCTAAATATGACTGCTAAATATAAGAAGTCTTGTGCGATCTCTAAAAAGTTAGAGATCAAGTTAGGCAAACAAGTCATCCCTGGTACACGACCTAAGGTTAGTCCTAATACCAAGCAGATACTACAAAGGACTAAACCAAAGAAAGCACATAAGCAACACATTTATCATAATCATGCTTTCACATACTAGTTTCCAAGAAAGACACATAAGAATGTCAACACAGAAACAAAAAGCACAATTTTGAAAATCATATGTGCATACTATGGTACACATGGTTATGTTTCAATTTTGAAAATCATAATATTGTAGTGCTAGAAAGCTTGTTGACACAAATTTACTTGCTTGGATTCCTATGACTAATCATAATGGACCCTTGAAAAATAGGTACCAAAGGATTCATCTACTCGTTTTGTAGGTGGACCCTCAACCTTCTCATGCTAAAAACAAGTGGATACTTGATAACGGATGTTCGTGGCACATGACTGGTGATGCATATTTATTCGCTACACTATCGATAAAGAAAAAAAGATATGTTTCCTTCGGCAACAATCTGAGAGGCAATATTATAGGTAATGACACCGTTGGTATGTATCCCTATCCAGAAATAAAAGATGTTTGTCTAGTCACATAATTGAAACATAACCTATTGAGCATAAGTCATTTGACAGATAATGGTTATGACATCCATTTTGTGAAAGACAAATGCTCTATATATGAGATGTCTACTAGAAATCCCGTATATGAAGGGATCAGGGAAGATAATATTTTCTAGAATGTACTAACAATGCAGGTAAGTTCCTAGAAGCCAATCAGGATGAAAGTTGGCTATGGCATATGAGGCTAGGATATGCAAATATGGACACTATCTCAAGGCTATAAACTAAAAATCAGGTAAAAGGATGTCACGCCCCAGTACCGAAATACGAAGACGGACGTCGGCCAGCAATACCGTATAAGGTACGAATACGTCATACGGCGATTACGGCTGTCAATCTTGTTGGGTATCCTAGCATGCAATCAATCTATGGCCTAAATCTGATCTCATATCCATAAGCAATAACAATAAAATTATAAGCAAAAGAGAGTCATATGGAAAGCAGAAAATACTTAGATGATAATCAGAAAATCTACAGTACAAGATAATAATGTAAACGAGTATACCTTTCCACAGTTCTTAATATGGTCTGGAACTGAAGCACATCCTCCAAGTCAAGTCTGAAAGATCCATAGGGGTCGATCAATGGCAATCTGAAAACAATCCAGGGTTGGTCAGGCCAACCGTAGTAAGTACCATAAAGGAAGGCTGAAGGACGGGCAGAGAAAAGCTAGCAGGATAAAATATATGACAGAAAAAGCAATATGAACAGTAAATGCGGGTAAGAATCGTGCGGTACTAATGCACGATAACAATCCATAACTAATATAGCTAAAATAACCAACAATCATCACAATCTCCCTAACATCCAATAATGCGTGCATGGCCAACTAGAACTCAATATCAGCCCGCCTTGCAAGCAACAAGCCAAATAATTTAGGAGTATAAGCGGCCACTGAAATGCCTACGGCTTTCTATATGGAGGTCGGGTTACCCCAACAACACAAAATATAGTAATCCTCAAATCGTACCGATCCAGCCTGGATAGCGAGGCCAAATATAACAAGACTAGATAAGCACCGGTCCCTCGCAAGGCCACCGTGCGAGCAAGACAAGCATGTAGTACATATAGTAGCCGGATACTGCCATCGTCTAATGTGGACGGTAACAATATCCGTGACGGCCAGCCAAAATAAAGTGGACTAGTACTGCATGACCTCGAGATTTCGTTCCCTTCCAATGCTTCTACCAGTTTAAGTTGCCTAGATTATCCATACATTTATCCGAATCACATGTCGTGGTCACATGATCATCCTCCTAGATATCGTACCTCAGTACGGGAACACTAAGTAAGAATCAACCTCGGCACCTATAGTCCCAGTTGTTATTCATTCTTAGTGTTATGCAACAAACAAGCAAGTAATCCTGACCACGCTAAGACTATAGGCCAACTACCAAGGTACCCATGCATGTAATTATATCATATAGCTAGAATATCAAGATTGTACCACAGTGTAATATAATCAAGAAGATAGCACCTCAAAGTGCCAGTAGACAGGTAGCACCTCAAAGTGCCAGTAGAATTAAGGCCAGTACCATAAAGGATAAGCTGGAATCATAGCACGGATACACGGGGTCATGTCAGAAACAAGAATAATCAATCAATCATATGAAGTCATCTGCCCCTATCGTGGCATGGATATCAGATCAGGTACATGGTCAGGATCTCTACTAGAAAAACATCTCAAGTACACAGGGGAGACTACAACTCTAATTATCAAGTCGGTCTATCCACCAGATCAATCTATAAGGAGTCTCCCATCTATGATGAAATAAATATCATGTCAAGAAAAACGATCACCAAATACTAAGCTAATCGTCATAATCAATGTCAGGCCCTCTGACACACAAGAATCCTCTGAATCAATGATCACAAGCTATCAAGAAACAAGCCTCTCAACTACTAAGATATAGCAATCGTACTAGATTTTGGGCGCTTGAGAAGTCGAGTAAAAATTACATAATGATACCCTTGTTATTCTTCTCGTTTCACGAAACACTCGCATAATCATCAAAATCCAGGAATCCACATAATTATATCTGATCAAAATAAACATCATATAAAAGGAAATGTCAACACTATCCAAGAATCCATATAAGTATACCAAATCAATATCCCGGGATCATACTCCATGTAATCACAAATCCCGATACATAGGACAACTGTCAGCCCTATCTAGCTAGACTAGGATAACTACTAGAATGAATGGTCAGAGGACAAGAATATATTAATTAATGCCGCCAAAAAAATGGCAAGGATTGCATGAACGGCTATGGAGCAGATCCACAACCCTTAAACCAAACAAGGACCAGGGTTGCAGACCGTCCTCCGAGTGGAATCACGCTCCTCACGATATCCGACGAACAAGACAGATAAAGTAGCTAGGCGACTAATCTAGTCATGAGTCTACCTAGCAGGCACTGGAATCAAGTAAACTATACTACAATAAACGTGTATGAGTCTGGTTCAGCAAACCAAAGGGACGATTTTGTCCAAATCTTCGAACCAAATTCCCAATCGGCAATTCTAGAAAAATTCGGCAGAGTCTTCTTTGTAATCTAGACGGAAGCCCCCATCAAATTGGGGCTAAATCCACTCGGCACAACCTGCCGCAGAATCGCAAATCAAGCACACTAAGTGTCGGGTTCCAGCAGCACTACATTGCGTACTAGAAACCAAACCATAGCCGAGAATACTAAGTCTCGGCCTCCAGCAGCACTACGATGCGTACTGGGCACAAAGCCAACATAAGCAACAAGAATCGCCATGCAGGGCGCATCACGGACCCACAATCATATCCAAGCCACAAGTACAGTCATAGAAATAGTTAGCCAAGCTGTTACCCGACCGTGAGTCAGACACGAAGAATATGGGGACAATCCATATGTGTGAGTCATGCCCGTATCCTCGGAGGTGTGGATGACTCATCCAAGTTGTCCGATACGGTCATAACCCTGTATCGAACCAAGCTATCCTAAGTTATCATCATGGCAGTTCTACTACTATGCTACACTAATCTTGGTTATACATTTGAAATTACAAATGAATTAAATAAAATTAAATCCAGAAGGAGGGCAAGAGCCTTCGATGAGCAAGGGATACTTGCCTAGAGGGCTCAGCTAGTGTCACGCCCCGCTCCTGCAGGAGCGATCGTCCTCGCTAAGACGTGATGCCGCACGGGCCTAGGTTGCGCCTAAGCAAGGCTAATCCCAGAAACGGCCGATTTGAGCTAGGCCACAGAGTCGCACAGAGTGTCCCCATTTGCAGCAGAAAGTAAATGAACACAAATTGAAGCGAATTCAAACTCTTTATTGATATTCAAGAAGTTTACAAGCGGTACTAGGCCGAGTTTACAAGTCTTTCAAGCTCTCTCTCTCTGAAACATAAAAGGCGTGCCAAATGGCTTACAATGTGGAATGATTCATGGCGATATTCCGATACATTATGTCCTGTATATGGTGCTTCAGCTCTTTGCAATGCTCCAAGGCTCCAGAGATAGCTCCCCACCTTAGCACGTTCGAGGAAAGCTCCACACTCGACGACGTCTCCTGCTTTCTAGCTCGCCCACAATGCTATTATTACAAAACACGTTCTATTTACTTTTGTGCACCGTCTATCATTCATTGTCTTTCTAATCTTGCCTTAGGATCAGTTTCATGGCATATTTTGTAACCTATCTCGTGTTGCCGAATTCAAGTGTTTGTATGGAAATGCATGCACGACTTACCCATACTTACCGTCCGGCCTTCCCTGTCCAAAGTAAATCAAGTCAGTCAACAATTCAATATAAACTTTCAATGTCAAGTGCGTGTCCCTGCCTCAGGTTCTAGCACGTCATAGGCACGTTCTCTAACTCATTTACATAAAGTACTCTTTATCATTTGGTGTGTTACATTTCAAGCATATTCAGAAGGCACTTCATTTAGTTAACTTAGACTACTTGTTTCATTGCAAGGACTTGTACGTGGATTGCCACCAGCATAGCCCACTTAATCTACATGCACGGGTCGCTGGCATCATAAGCCATTTTGGACATATTCTATTTGGCATTCTCACCTATCGAAGCATGATGGCTGGTACACCTTGATAGTCTCTTGAAATGTATGGCCTTACATCTCTTTTGAGTGGCCGAGCCCCTACTCAAAGCAGCCCGTAAGCCCCATGTTTGATTCCGCCTAGGCCGGCCACGATATACCTCCCCCTCGATCGTGCCGCGAAATCCTTCTTCTTCACGGCCACGGTATTCTTCCATCGCCCGTGTCGGTTGTCCACGACCATTTCGTATTGACTTGTCATTTAACTTAACGGCTATCTTTGAACCATAGGCTGTCTCTGAGCCAAAATGCATTATCGACCAGGCTGGCGTCCGTGCAGCACGGGTAGCGAGCCCCGTTGCACGTACCCGTCATACCTGTCGCTAACCATTCTTTCCTTTCTTATCTTTTATTCACTCTTTCATTTCTTTCTTTCACTTGTTCGTACATTCATTCATTCTTCACATATTCATTCATTCATTCATTCATTGATTCATTCATTCACTTATTCGTTCATTCGTTCATTTGTTCATTCGTTCACTTATTCGTTCATTCATTCATTATGCAACTCCCCGTACGGGAGTTGCCTTGGCGACCCATCGGTCCCGAAGTCTTCCAATGTTGCTATACTCTACTCGGAACGACTATGTCGATAGTCTTTCGTTTCCTTGTTGTAAACCGTTTATTGTTTCATTGTTGAACGCATATGAAACTTGAATGTAAGCTTGTGCCTTAGCATGAGCGTAGATCGCGGTGCGAGAGTTCTCATATTTTCCATATTCTATACAAGCATATAAGATGGGATTATTCCCTTAGCTAGGTGCGTTAAGTCATTTATTAGCATGCGTGGTGTTATCACCTAGCGATTCTAGTAATAGTGTCCGTATTGTTACGTGTCTAGGCTAAGCAAAGACGGGTTCATCGGAGCCACCCACCTTAGTGATGTTCGTATCGGCCGAGCGATACTCCGAGCGCACCTTTGAAAGTCTAAGTCTGGATTCCTCTTGACGGGCTAATTTAAGCCTTGTATCGATTCTTCATCTGGTCGATGCCAACTCTTCGGGTCAACGGCTCGTTTGAGTCGTTGTACTTGCCGCTTGAATCGATGTTCCGCTAGGGCGGAGCGGGTCATTACATAATACACCACTCAAAATAAGTCTCGTCCTTGAGACTTCCTGAGTGCAGGTCATCCTACCATTCCTTAACTCGTGTTGTCGTGTTTCTTAGACAATTCTATCGAACGGCTCTATCGTTCGATGGCATTGAACCATACTCGATACCTTCTAAGTTCCGTGTCGCATACGTTTGGTCGATTTTATTGAATAAATTTTCATTCATTTTAGAGTTAATGGTACTTATTCAATTTAAGTGTTTCTTCATCTTGGTTGCTTTTTCTTCGTGTCATGGGACTGAAATGATCACACGAGGGACGTTGTAATTCATCAAATACGAGGTTCGTAGGCTGAGGCAAACTCACTTTCGTTTATCTCGGTCATCGAGATAATCCGATTCGCTTCTCAAGTGTTCTTGTCCACGTAATCAGTATGATTTCTTCTTAGCGGGATCGACCAAGTCTAAGTAATTTTCGTCTGATTCAAGACCAAGTATTGTACTATCATCGAGTATATCTTTCTATCAATGGTTCAATTCGTTATTCCAACTTTACTTGCACGATATCGATTCCATATCATTCACTTATTTAGGGCCAATCTCGTTGTCGTCCACGCACACTCTGCCTACACGTTTCTTTGATTTCGAGCCACGCTCGTACTAGTATCATTCCTTTCTTTTAACACGATTTCAAGTTCTCGACACTCTTCTATTCCTTAAGTCATGCTTGAACTCAACGTATCACTTGGCTGGATTGTGCACACATTCCAGGCGTCCCCAAAATACATATATTCAGCCAAGTCGCATAATAGAAAATTTGTCATTCTCACCTGAGTTGCATCGTGTACATACTCCGGCGTCCCTGAAATATATGCATGTCAGCCGAATCTCGTGAGCAAGGTTTCCTATTCTTGCATCATTCAATCCATCCATGTCAATCCTTAAGATCAATCTTTTGATTGCTAACACTTGAAACAGGGCGTCTCGCCAAACCGCTAGGCCATTTCTCAAGGCTAAGTCAATGTCAGGATTGGAATCATAGTTCCCCAACAATAATGCCAATACTGACCCCAATCCAAGGGTCAAACCAAAGTCGGTAGTACAAAATTTTCTACCCAAGCTCGCATCACTCAGATTTCTAAACATCGAGCACGATCACCTATTTGCATCAATGCATTCGTTGTGCGTATTCGAATCCATTCAAATCACCAATTTTAACCAATTCATGTATTCGATCACGAGGTCGTCTAGCTTTGACAATATGTTGTGCCCCAATCTCATGCGAGTTCGATTATCTACGGTGGTTCATGAATCACCATGCAACGCTCCCGCGGAATAATCATTCTCATCGGGGCGTAACTCTTGCTTGCGTCTAAGACTAATTCTTTCTCGATACGCGGATTGGACCTACGTAATCCTCAAATTCAACCTTCACGCATGCTAAGTCATTCTCAAATCCATATTTGCGTCAAACCACAAGTCGATGTATCAAATTTGCCATGCCATACAAGTTCGATCACCCCCGCTGTATGAATCACCATCCCAGCGCTCACGCGGAGTGATCACCCAAATCGGCGTGACGCATGTGCGAAGCTGGAGTTGCGCTCGCATAAGATAAGAACGTCAACATTGTGGTTGTCCACGAAGCATATCCAAACATTTTTATTTTTCGTCCACGCCAAGATCTCGGTTCGATAGTCTGACCATCATTCGTTCAACTAGAAAATCCTCGAGCCACGTCTATATTTTCCTCGACACGTTTCAATATCCCGAGTATAGCATCCATCGGAACAATGACATTTGCACGGTCGTTATTTGCCAAGTCAGAGTACCCCCGAGTTATCGTATATCGATCTTTGATACGCCTCAATACCATCGACGATATGCGTAACCTGACGATCTTCCTTTGCAACCAATTTCGAGTCGTACGACTGATGCTATTGTCCGAACTGGATATACCATAATTCCATTCGATTCACTCCAAGATCAAGTTCGATCGCTATTTCTCAAGCTAGTTTCAATATCATTCTCCAAAACTCAAGTCACATTTCATTTGACACAATCCGACATCACAAGTGCCATTCTCTAGCTTCCTCTATTAAGACATACATCTTTATTCATCGTTCTGAGTAATTTTCTAACTTGCGTTGCCCATCGACAAATTGTTCGAATAATATCTCATTCGGGACATTCGAAGTCACGACCAACTAAGCATGACGCGTTCTAAGGCTTTGCGCGATACCGTCGCCTGCCGACATACTCGTTCTATCAGTAAATTCTTTAGTCTCGCTCGAACAATTTCTATAACGTCCATACACCACTCAGGGTTCAAGCCACTCGACTAGTCGTCGATACTCACTCTTATCCTTCTTCGAAGCTATCACATACACCACTCGGATTCGAGCCATCCTATTTAATCCACAATCACATTCGCATCATTTGCTAAGACATATTTCAGATTCGTTCGACGAATCTCTAGCGTAATCGCTCACGTCGTATCGACGCACTAAGTCGTTCGTACTATTCCTTAAAATCCAAATCAATCTTCCATGCACGCCTAAGCGTTAATTTGATAGCGTTCCTATCGATATACACTCTAAGTGTAGCTTCGTTTTCGATTGAGCGGTACTTGATATCGCTCGTAACTCGATTGTACCAAAAAGTCGAGGTACGCGACACGCAGCACAACTTAGCCAAAAGGTCGTGTGCAAAGCTATCCCGTGCGGACTATATTCTAGTTTGCACGCTCACTTATTCTCGTTCGAGCGATAATCGATCTTGCTTGCAACTCGTTTGCACCAGAAGGTCTAGGTGCGCAATACTCCGCACAACTTAGCCAAAAGGTTGCGCATATAACCATCCTGTTCGATCTATTCTTTGGTCTTGTGTACTCGTTCACCATTGTCAGCGTAAGGTTATTCAGGCACGCCTCGCATTTGCTAACTTCTAGCATTTTCTTAGTTTTTTCTGACTTAAGCCCGTCCTGGTTTGGCACAAAGGCCTTCGTCTATCGATCCCGTTCAACCGAGTACTCGTACGAGCTTTTGAAAATATTAGACTTATTGTATGGAACATCCCAAGGCACAACGAGAGAGAGCACACACTTCTTTTGTTTCAACGAGCTTTCAAAATGGAGAGAATCAAAATGAAGTCCAAGGACGTAAAGTCGTGCTCTGATACCAATCTGTCACGCCCCGCTCCCGCAGGAGCGATCGTCCTCGCTAAGGCATGATGTCACACGGGCCTAGGTTGCGCCCGTGCAAGGCTAATCCCAGAAACGGCCAATTTGAGCTAGGTCACAGAGTCGTACAGAGTGTCCCCATTTGTAGCGGAAACTAAATGAACACAAATTAAAGCAAATTCAAACTCTTTATTGATATTCAAGAAGTTTACAAGCGGCACTAGGCCGAGTTTACAAGTCTCTCAAGCTCTCTCTTTGAAACATAGAAGGCGTGCCAAGTGGCTTACAATATGGAATGATTCATGGCGATGTTCTGATACATTATGTCCTGTATATGGTGCTTCAGCTCTTTGCAACGCTCCAAGGCTCCAGAGAGAGCTCCGCACCTTAGCACGTTCGAGGAAAGGTCCGCACCCGACGACGTCTCCTGCTTCCTGCAAGCAATCTGTGGGGTTATCAGTACATTGTTATGCACTGGTGGGGAGGCTAGCTCGCCCACAATGCTATCATTACCAAACATGTTCCATTTACTTTTGTGCACCGTCTATCATTCATTGTCTTTCTAATCTTGCCTTAGGATCAGTTTCATGGCATATTTCGTAACCTATCTCGTGTTGCCGAATTTAAGTGTTTGTATGGAAATGTATGCACGACTTACCCATACTTACCGTCCGACCTTCCCTGTCCAAAGAAAATCAAGTCAGTCAACAATTCAATATAAAATTTTATTGTCAAGTGCGTGTCCCAGCCTCAGGTTCTAGCACGTCGTAGGCACGTTCTCTAACTCATTTGCATAAAGTACTCTTTATCATTTGGTGTGTTACATTTCAAGCATGTTCAGAAGGTACTTCATTTAGTTAACTTAGACTACTTGTTTCAATACAAGGACTTGCACGTAGATTGCCACCAGCATAGCCTACTTAATCTACATGCATGGGTCGCTGGCATTACAAGCCATTTTGGACATATTCTCTTTGGCATTCTCATCTATCGAAGCATGATGGCTGGTACACCTTGATATTCTACTGAAATGACTGGCCTTACATCTCTTTTGAGTGGCCGAGCCTCCACTCAAAGCAGCCCGTAAGCCCCATATTTGATTCTGCCTAGGCCGGCCACGATATACCTCCCCTTCGACTGTGCCGCAGAATCCTTCTTCTTCACGGCCACGGTATTCCTCTCCATCGCCCGTGCCGGTTGTCCACGACCATTTCGTATTGACTTGTCATTTAACTTAACGGCTATCTTTGAACCATAGGCTGTCTCTAAGCCAAAATGCGTTATCGACCAGGTTGGCGTCTGTGCAGCGCGGGTAGCGAGCCCCGTTGCACGTGCCCGTCATACCTATCGCTAACCATTCTTTTCTTTCTTACCTTTTATTCACTCTTTCATTTCTTTCTTTCACTTGTTCGTACATTCATTCATTCTTCACGTATTCATTCATTCATTCGTTGATTCATTCATTCACTTATTCGTTCATTCATTCATTCATTCACTTATTCGTTCATTTATTTATTCATTATGTAACTCCCCGTGCGGGAGTTGCCCTGGCGACCCATCGGTCCTGAAGTCTTCCAATGTTGCTATACTCTACTCGGAACGACTATGTCGATAGTCTTTCATTTTTTTGTTGTAAATCGTTTATTGTTTCATTGTTAAACGTATAGGAAACTTGAATATAAGCTTGTGCCTTAGCACGAGCGTAGAGCGCGGTACGAGAGTTCTCACATTTTTTATATTCTTTTCTATATTCTATACAAGCATACAAGATGGGATTATTCCCTTAGCTAGGTGCGTTGAGTCATTTATTAGCATGCGCGGTGTTATCGCCTAGCGATTCTAGCAATAGTGTCCGTATTGTTATGTGTCTAGGCTAAGCAAAGACGGATTCATCGGAACCACCCACCTTAGCGATGTTCGCATCGGCCGAGCGATACTCCGAACGTGACTTTGAAAGTCTAAGTCTGGATTCCTCTTGACGGGCCAATGTAAGCCTTGTATCGATTCTTCATCAGGTCGATGCCAACTCTTCGGGTTAACGGCTCATTTGAGTCATTGCACTTGTCGCTTGAATCGGTATTGCGCTAGGACGGAGCGGGTCATTACAGCTAGGTAAGCAAGTCTTCGACAATCAGGATCCAAGCTAGCACGTCCATCGAGGTCCTCAGAAGACAAAATAAACAATTATTAGCATAAAATATTAAAATAATAACAAAAGTCACGGAGGATGGCAGGAGGCTATACCGTGTAGGTCTCGCAAGTAGTACAGGGATATGGCATGAAAATCGGGGCACACGGGTCGGTACGGACACACAAACGAGACGCACATGTGCATCGAGAAGCACATATGAATTGAGATGACACGGAGATCGAAACGAACATGAGACATAACGTATACGTAAATCGAGACGTACATGTAGATTGAGGGATCACGAATATCCGGATGGTGCATGAACCATCGCGACATGCAAATCGATATATGCACGGAAATCAGAGCGACACGGGTCACGCGGTGGGCACAAAGGCCGAGACACAAAAATTGAGACAATGTGCAAACTGAGATAGCACGTTACCCGAGGTAGCACAGGGTTCGAGGTGTGCCACTACCCGAGGCAACACGTGAATCGAGGTGGCATGGGGACCGAGACCGTGCACACACCAAGGTACATGCAAACCGAGATGACACACAAATCAAGAGGGCACAGAGAATAAGGCAGAACGTACACCGAGGTACACACATCCTAATGGCTCACACCCCAAGGCAGTACGTACACCGAAGGAGGCACGCTGCATGAGCGCACACTGCTCGAGGCAGCATACTGCATAAGACAGTGTGCTGCTCGAGACAACATGTGTCCCGAGGCACGCAGATCGAGGAAGAGAGGCAGGTTCTCGGGGAAGCCTCACCGACAGAGGAGGACGGCAGCGTTGGCACGACCAGGTCGGGGCGGAGGAGTCATCGGAGGAAGCTCGACCAGGTTGGGTCGGCCCACCAACGGTGTAGAAAAGAGAGGGAAACGGTGGAGGAGCTCGGCTAGGCAGTGGGGGGTCGAAGGAGCATGACGGCGCTGGCGGTGAGGGTGGAGGCGGCTGTGGTATTGGTGGTCGCTGGAGAAGGCCGAAGACGACAGGGAGATAGTGGAGGTGGTCGCGGCTGGAGGCGAGACAGATGGAGGCGACGACGGCGATGATGATAGCGGCGGTGGTGAAGCTAGAGACGGGGCCGAGAGGGAGACAATGAGTGAACGAGAGAGGGAGAGAGAGGGAGAGACTGCATGACCTAGAGACTAACCATGGCCAAGGAGGCCTAGCCATGTGATTAGGATGATTATTTGTGACTTTTTAGACTAGGGGTATTTTGGTCATTTTTGACTTATTTGATGAAAATGAATTTTGGTTGATTATTATAGTGCTAACTATTTTACTAGAGACTAACCTAGTTTCGACCTAACCTAGATACTAATGATGTTCATGGAGGCTTAGTTAGAGGGTTAGAGACTTAATGGCTAAGTTAGATTAATATCTAGACATTTATGGGTAGATATTTTAGTTAGATATTTGTGTAGAGAACCTACTTTCAATGCGAGCCCTTAGATGAGCTAGAAATTGGTGGAGTAACCTTAGTCACTCATCTAAAACCCTAACCCTAGCCTTTACAACAGCCATCATAGCCTCTTTCCCTTATTTAATCACATCTCCTAAAATTCTTGTATCTTTTTCATCTCAACAAAGAACCCTAACTTTGTTCTTCTCCAAACCTTCACCATTTCTTCATTTCTCCACCAAATTGGACCAAACCAATTGCATTTGACTCGATTCTTGGTGTAGATGCTGTTGGAGACTAGCTAGCAAGGAATTGGTGGCTTGGAATCATTGCAAGTTGTGAAGAGTTTCTCATTCAAAGTACTTTTCATTGAGGTTTCACCCTCAATAGGTAAAACCCATCAAAACCCCTTCAATTCCCAATTTCTTTCCATGGTTGCATGCATTTAGGCCAACCCTAGTTGTCCCTCAAGTTTGGTAGGATTTAGACTTGGTTTTATGTCCGTATCGGACACGTATCAGTGTTTATGTTAATGTGTTTGATGAAATACTTGAATGGATTAAATCATTGTAATTTCGAAAACTAATTGAACAAATTCATAGCCCTACATATAGGAATTTCAAAACTATAACTCTGAGGATTATTGGACACGTGTTCGTGTCCAAAGTTGCACACGAACCTCACCACGATGCCCCGTACCCATGCCCTGCTACCACCCACTGTTTTCTCACTGCACACACCACTTGGACACGTGCCACTTGGCATGAGGGTGGGGGCAGACAATGTCAGGACCCCCCTAAAGTTCTACAACATTTTATGTCGTATCGGATACGAAAAATGAGCTGCAATGATTTAACACTACACAGTGTACTGTTGTTTTGACTCTCTGATACGGCTTTAAAACTTGGACATGACACGTCTTGGGGTTCATGCAGGCACCCAAAGACCTAGCCCTAGACCTACCCTAGCCACGTGCATGAGCACGAGACTCCTCGTGCCACGTGTCGAGCTCTATCCTCCTCGACATGGCTGCACGAGGCAGCCTCAACTGCCAGTTCTGTCAGTGTGGGCATTTCGAATTCTTGGACACTTCGTGTCCCAATTTTTGGACATAATAGGACGCATGGACATGTCACATATATCCCAAATTACTGCACACATGTTCCTACTTTAATTTCAAGATTTTTGTGTTGTTATTTTAAGTTTTTATTGAAATATTCATGGGAACAATTAATTTCAGTTCTCAGTTTTGTTGACAGTTTCAAATTGGGTTTGGTTCCTTGAGTTGAGCTTGGGTTTTAAATTAGATTAGATTACATACAGTGGGGTTGCTTTTGATTTATAGTTGTATATATCTATATGTTTTTGATGGACATATTGAACGTCTGATGCAATGTTCAATCGACTGATACTTGTTTTCAGTTGGTATTGATTGAGTTTGGAACATTGGTTACTGAGTCTTGGATTCCTAGTTTCAGTAAATTTATGGGCTTCATCTCTGAGTTCCTAGATCAGTGTATAGATGTAGGTTTGTTTGGGTCTGTTCTCAAATTTTTTGAGGCTGAGATTAGGGATTATGTGTAGGTAGTTTTGTCCACACTATCTTGACCTGTCCACACGGGGACCTGAGTCCAGTCTCTACATCCCTTCAACTGTCCCTTCTTCCCTGTATTACCTTGGTTCATATGCACTTCATGTCCAAACCTCTTTTTATTCCATGTTCTGTCCATACATATTCATTCAGACCTCTTCACTGCATTTCCATTTACCCTTCACATTATCATGCATTACATTAGACTTGTCCTGTAAATTGGTTCATTCTGGGTTATCTAATCCCTATGTATACCTGTTCTGTCCCTTGTAGATGTGACAGCCTATATATCCTTAATTGACCAGCCCTACAGTAGATTCTGCCCCTGCACCCAAATAATATTATGTCCTATATCCAGTGAACAAGTTAACTTTATATTGTAGTCCACATTAAGCATGATTTAGTCCATACAACATATAGGGGGATTAATTAGTTCAGAACCCTCATGTGTAGTCCCTGCATTGTTTTAGCCTATTGCTAGCCATTCATGTTGAGCCAATACCTTATTGCCTGCACTCACCTTATGTTGATGTCCAAGCTTCTATACATGAAATGGTGTTGTCTAATGTATTATCCGGTTAACTTGAACATCCTATCAGTCAGTCCATATCTTCTTTGGTATAGGCTAAGTTCTGCCACTTGAGGATCTATTCACTACATTTAACATATGTCCACTTTAAATTCTGAGCACATGCTTCATCATGATCTGTCTAACTCTAGTGCTATAAGTTCATTCTTGAACTGAACCTACTCCTAACATCACTCAGATCATATGGACCTACCTATAACCCTGCATTATTGAGTATCATCTGGTCTTGCCTTTTCATTTAGGTCTGTCCATATGTCCAGTTAAGATGAACATTAGATGTCTTGCCCATTGCTTGTTCAGATACTCCATTCATCTGTCCACATTAAATTGTTCTGCACCCATCACTCACTACCCTCATTTGTAATCTGTCTTGCTACACAAATGGTGTCCTGCACCTTCATCCCTCTACTGCACATGTTAACATTGGCCTAAATCAATTAGCATATCAGTTTTCTTGTTTGATTTCATTCACCTTTAACTATTGTGTAGTCCATTGATTGTTTAGTTTTTAATTAGAAGTTCAGTCATATAGACATTTTGGTTGCATTCTACATTTGTACAAGTCTTATATAGATATATTACATATGTCAGAACCCCCTACTTGTTTGCAGTTTCTCTTATGTTCCTATGTTTATCTTAGAGTTCAACCCTCTAACTTATAGGTTGTATATGTTGTACTATATTTGTTTGGTGTTGATAATGGTTTTAGATTTAGTATCCTATAGGTATGTTATAGGGTATGTTATAGATGCAAGTTAGTTTATGGAATAGCATGCTTATATAAGTATATTAGCTATGGGTTCCTAGGATACTAGGAAGAGGATACCATGGTATCCTAGGGTTGATTATAATGGACTAGTTTGGCCTAGTTGGCTAGAGTTGACCAAGAGTTGACTCTGACCTAGATTGACCTAGAAATCATGTAGATTGCATCGTAAACTTCATTTACTTTATATTGATTACATTATAACCCATATTGCTCTATTCAGGACATTGTGATTCCGGTGCAGACATCTGATATTATACTACTCTTTTCAGAGTGTCAGGCGAGTACATTCTCTGATAGTTCTCTCATTTACTTGTCAATTACTGTACTTCAGTTATAGTTTGTTTTATGTGATTCTCTGTTACAACACATATGGATATTTCTGGATTCATGTATGCGACACACATAACATCTTGTCTGGCCTCTGTTATTGGAATCATTACTGGTATCATCAAGTTTGGCTTCTATTACTGGAATCATTGCTGGTATCAGCATGTTTGGTTGGACTCAGCTCGATTCTCGTGTCGAATTCTGGATTCACTTGAATTGTGGGGTGGGGAAATATTGAGTAAGACATGTAGACATACCCCAAATCTGGAATCTCCAAACTAGAATTTACTTGAAGCATAGCCATCCCACACTTGGCCGAGTGTGTGATATGCCTGATACCTACAGCCGTTTACATGTCGATCTCGATATTTTAAAACATACTGTTAGAATATAGCTGGTCTCACCAGGATTCTTGATCGCTGACTAGAATCATCTTGTACTGGATTCATCTTGTATTAGATTTGTCTCGTACTGCATTTACACTTGTCTTACATTTACTGTCTGGACTTATCATGTTACTCTAGTTCAGCTAGAATCTTATTTTACAGTCTTCATTGCCATGATGCTTCTCTTGTTTTAGTTACCTTACTTTCCTTGTATCTTAACTGTTTTTCTATACCATCACCTGAATATAAACTACCATGTTCATCAATAAAACTATCTATAACTGCTTTATTGTTCTCTGTCATTTATTTGGGTTTTCTAGATGAGTTATGCTCGTTCTTGTCCTGACTGGACCTGTTAAAAATATTACAGATGATTGCCCTGAGGATATTTGCCCTACTTGCCTTGGAGTAGGAGATGGCTTAGCTACCTTTGGCCCCGACACTTAGGAGTGATCGAGAGACTAGCTAGTTGACTTGGTTTAGTTTTCATGTTTTAGAACTTGAATTGTAATAAGTTGAGATATTGTTTTATTTTGAGATTGTTTGAGATTATTATTATATAGTAGTTGGTTTTGTTGTTGTTATTTAGTCTTAGTTATGAACTTCTGTGTTATCATATCGTGATTAGACTGTGATTGAGATTTTATTATATCTATACTTGTCCTCCGTTCGGAGTTGAGATTTTGACAAGTATATTCTATAATTGCGTGAGTTGTTGATTAGATAGTAACCTAGGACAACGTTCTACCGCCGACACTGTGGTATAGGCTGTACATACCCACTTTTCGTGCCCCTACACTGGGTGCGGGTCATAACACGTTTTTAGTGGTGGTCCATACAGGTCGAGAGTCGCATTAGTGCGATGTCGTGGTAGTACAACGATTAGTTGTACTGCTGCGCGCCTGCGATATGAACTAAGGAATAGGCTTTAGCAGAGAGGTTACTCAATCACAGTTAGGATTACTTGAGAAGATTCCTAGGATGACCCTTAAGAATCTCATTATAAACTATCTCGAAATTTGATTCTGACAGGATCTATCTATTTCCCTTATTCATTGTTGAATTTGATTCTTGGTATTCATTATTGACTTGATTTTCTACTAAGATGAACATTATGGACTAGGTTGCCTCAGTTATGGAATCTAGAGTCTTCTACAGCCATATTAGCTGCTTTGACAATGAGGTAGAGTCTGATTGTGGATGTATTTCTCGGGTATGGGGATTTAAAGTTTTCTCAACCAAGCTAGCGGCAATACAAAAATTTTAAATACCATGATTCTAGAGGTATGTACCTTAGTTACGAACTCTATGGATTATCGTTGTTGTACTTACTGGCGTAACGAGGATTCTGGAAACATGGTTCTGGATCGACGGGTATGATTATCGGTTTTCAGAATAGACACCATATAGATGGTGCCCTAGTATGATGAAATGGAATATCAGTATGGATGTTACTTGAGTATCATGGATTAGATAGAGGGAACTAGGCTACCTGTAGTGCAACACCATGCCCCACACCATCAGAGGAATATACCCCAGAGGGGTAGAGCTTTTGCGTTGACAATCGAGTAGACCGACGCTACGGGTGACGGGTTAGCAGGTCTGTCTTTCCTATTCTTCTTTCCATCTTATTGTGTGATTCCATTAGTACCTATCAGAATGTTTTGTGCTGTGATAGATAGTATAGTGACCCTGATCAAGACCGTGATATCACGACCAGTAGGACCATAATTTGCATGTTTTAGATGTAGTTTTCTTGACCTTGATTGTTGGGGGTTTACCCTAAAAGGAGTACGATCATCTTAATTTCGAGGACGAAATTCTTCTAAGGAGGGTAGACTTGTAATACCCAATTTTCCAAATGAGGATAATTTTAAAATTTTGTAATTATAATCATTTAATAATGATATTTAAATTTTATTATGATTTTCGGTGATTTTAAATCGATTTAAAACTATTTAAAATCTTGAATTATGATTTTGATGGTTAACTAGTTAAACCCTAGAGACTGCATGACCTAGAGACTAACCATGGCCAAGGAGGCCTAGCCACGTGATTAGGATGATTATTTGTG
This sequence comes from Iris pallida, assembly GCA_029216955.1. Taxonomy (NCBI): domain Eukaryota; kingdom Viridiplantae; phylum Streptophyta; class Magnoliopsida; order Asparagales; family Iridaceae; genus Iris; species Iris pallida. The sequence continues at coordinate 7,129,507 of JANAVB010009399.1, forward strand.
ACTTTTTAGCCTAGGGGTATTTTGGTCATTTTTGACTTATTTGATGAAAATGAATTTTGGTTGATTATTATAGTACTAATTATTTCATTAGAGACTAGCCTAGTTTCGACCTAACCTAGATGTTAATGATGTTCATGGAGGCTTAGTTAGAGGGTTAAAGACTTAATGGCTAAGTTAGATTAATATCTAGATATTTATGGGTAGATATTTTAGTTAGATATTTGTGTAGAGAACCTACTTTCAATGTGAGCCCTTAGATGAGCTAGAAATTGGTGGAGTAACCTTAGCCACTCATCTAAAACTCTAACCGTAGCCTTTACAACAGCTATCACAACCTCCTTCCCTTATTTAATAACATCTCCCAAAATTATTGCCTCTTTTTCATCTCTATAAAGAACCCTAACTTTGTTCTTCCCCGAACCTTCACCATTTCTCCACCAAATTGGACCAAACCAATTGCATTAGACTCCATTCTTGGTGTAGATGCTGTTGGAGACTAGCTAGCAAGGAATTGGGGTCTTTGAATCATTGCAAGTTGTGAAGAGGCTCTCATTCAAAGCACTCTTTATTGAGGTTTCACCCTCAATAGGTAAAACCCATCAAAACCCCTTCAATTCCCAATTTCTTTCCATGGTTGCATGCATTTTAGCCAACCCTAGCTGTCCCTCAAGTTTGGTAGGATTTAGACTTGGTTTCGTGTCGGTATTGGACACGTATCAGTGTTTATGTTAATGTGTTTGATGAAATGCTTGAATGGATTAAATCATTGTAATTTTGTAAACTAATTGATCAAATTCGTAGCCCTACATCTAGGAATTTCAAAACTATAACTCTGAGCATGATTGGACACATGTCCGTGTCGAAAGTTGGATACGAACCTCACCACGATGCCCCGTACCCATGCCCTGCTACCACCATTGTTTTCTTACTGCATATACCACTTGGACACGTGCCACGTGGCACGAGGGTGGGGGTAGACACTGTCTGGACCCCCTAAAGTTTCACGACATTTTATGTCATGTCGGACATGAAAAATGAGCTGCACTGATTTAACACTACACAGTGCACTATTGTTTTGACTCTCTGATACGGCTTTAAAACTTAGACACGACACGTCTTGGGGTTCGTGTAGGCACCCTAAGACCTAGCCCTAGACCTACCCTAGCCACGTGCATGAGCACGAGACTCCTTGTACCACGTGTCGAGCTATATCCTCCTCGATTTGGCTGCACGAGGCAGCCTCAACTGCCAGTTCTGTCAGTGTGGGCATTTCAAATTCTTGGACACTTCGTGTCCCGATTTCTGGACACTATGGGACGTGTGGACATGTCACATATATTCCAAATCACTGCACACATGTTCCTACTTTAATTTTGAGATTTTTGTGTTGTTATTTTAAGTTTTCATTTGAAATATTCTTGGGAACATTTAATTTCAGTTCTCAGTTTTGTTGACAGTTTCAAATTGGGTTTTGGTTCCTTGAGTTGAGCTTGGATTTTAAATTAGATTAGATTACATACAGTGGGGTTGCTTTTGATTTATAGTTGTATATATGTATATGTTTTCGATGGACATATTGAACGTCTGATGCAATGTTCAATCGACTGATACTTGTTTTTAGTTAGTATTGATTGAGTTTGGGACATTGGTTCATGAGTCTTGGATTCCTAGTTTTAGTACATTTATGGGCTTCATCTATGAGTTCCTAGATCAGTGTATAGATGTAGGTTTGTTTGGGTCTGTTCTCAAATTTTCTGAGGCTGAGATTAGGGATTATGTGCAGGTGGTTTTGTCCACACTATCTTGACCTGTCCACACGTGGACCTGAGTCCAGTCTCTTCATCCCTTCAACTGTCCCTTCTTTCCTACATTGCCTTGGTTCATATGAACCTCATGTCCAAACCTCTTTCTATTCCATGTTCTCTCCATACATATTTATTCAGACCTCTTCACTGCATTTCTATTTACCCTTCATATTATCAAGCATTACATTAGACTTGTCCTGCAAATTGGTTTATTCTGGGTTATCTAATCCCTATATATACCTATTTTGTCCCTTGTAGATGTGGCTGCCCATATATCCTTAATTGACCAGCCCTATAGTAGATTCTGCCCCTGCACCCAAGTAATGTTATGTCCTACATCCAGTGAACAAATTAACTTTATGTTGCAGTCCACATTAAGCATGATTTAGTCCATACAACATATAGAGGGATTAATTAGTTCAGAACCCTCATGTGTAGGCCCTGCATTGTTTTAGCCTATTGCTAGCCATTTATGTTGAGCCAATACCTTATTGCCTGCACTCACCTTATGTTGATGTCCAAGCTTCTATACATGAAATGGTGTTGTCCAATGTATTATCCAGTTAACTTGAACATCCTATTAGTCAGTCCATATCTTTTATAGTATAGGCTAAGTTCTGCCACTTGAGGATCTATTCACTACATTTAACATATGTCCACTTTAAATTCTGAGCACAGGCTTCATCATGATCTGTCCAACTCTACTGGTATAAGTTCATTCTTGAACTGAACCTACTCCTCACATCACTCAGATCATATGGACCTGCCTATAACCCTGCATGATTAAGTATCATCTTGTCTTGCCCTTTTATTTGGGTCTGTGCATATGTCCAGTTAAGATGAACATTAGATGTCTTGCCCATTGCTTGTTCAGATACTCTATTCATCTGTCCACATTAAATTGTCCTGTACACATCACTCACTACCCTCATTTGTAATCTGTCCTGCTACACAAATGGTGTCCTGCACCTTCATCCCTCTACTGCACATGTTAACATTGGCCAACATCAATTAGCATATCGGTTTTCTTGTTTGATTTCATTCACCTTTAACTATTGTGTAGTCCATTGATTGTTTAGTTTTTAATTAGAAGTTCAGTCATATAGACATTTTGGTTGGATTCTCCGTTTGTACAAGTCCTATATAGATATATTACATATGTCAGAACCCCCTACTTGTTTGCAGTTCCCCTTATGTTCCTATGTTTATCTTAGAGTCCAACCCTCTAACTTATAGGTTGTATATGTTGTATTATAATTGTTTGGTGTTGATAATGGTTTTAGATTTAGTATCCTATAGGTATGTTATAGGGTATGGTATAGATGCAAGTTAGTTTATGGAATAACATGCTTATAAAAGTATATTAGCTATGGGTTCCTAGGATACTAGGAAGAAGATACCATGGTATCCTAGGGTTGATTGTAATGGACTCGTTCGGCCTAGTTGGCTAGAGTTGACCAACAGTTGACTCTGACCTAGATTGACCTAGAAATCATGTAGATTGCATTGTAAACTTCATTTACTTTATATTAAATACATTATAACCCATATTGCTCTATTTAGGACATTGTGACTCCGGTGCAGACATCTGATATTACACTACTCTTTTCAGAGTATCAGGCGAGTACATTCTCTGATAGTTCTCTCATTTACTTGTCAATTACTGTACTTCAGTTATAGTTAGTTTTATGTGATTCTCTGTTACAACACATATAGATATTTCTGGATTCATGTATGCGACACACATAACATCTTGTCTGGCCTCTGTTACTGGAATCATTATTGGTATCATCATGTTTGGCTTCTATTACTGGAATTATTCTGGAATCATTGCTGGTATCAGCATGTTTGGCTGGACTCATCTCGATTCTCGTGTCGAATTCTGGATTCACTTGAATTGCGGGGTGGGGAAATATTGAGTAAGACATGTAGACATACCCCAAATCTGGAATCTCCAAACTGGAATCTACTTGAAGCATAGCCATCCCACACTTGGCCGAGTGTGTGATGTGCCTGATACCTACAGCCGTTTATATGTCGATCTCGGTATTTTAAAACACACTGTTAGAATATAGCTGGTCTCACCTGGATTCTTGATCACTGACTAGAATCATCTTGTACTGGATTCATCTTGTATTAGATTCGTCTCGTACTGCATTTACACTTGTCTTACATTTACTGTCTGGACTTATCATGTTACTCTAGTTCAGCTAGAATCTTATTTTACAGTCTTCATTGCCATGATGCTTCTCTTGTTTTAGTTACCTTACTTTCCTTGTATCTTAACTGTTTCTCTATACCATCACCTTAATATAAACTACCATGTTCATCAATAAAACTATCTATAACTACTTTATAGTTCTCTGTCATTTATTTGGGTTTTCTAGATGAGTTGTGCTCGTTCTTGTCCTGACTGGACCTGTTAAAAATATTACAGATGATTGCCCTGAGGACATTTGCCCTACTTGCCTTGGAGCAGGAGATGGCTTAGCTACCTTTGGCCCCGACACTTAGGAGTGATCGGGAGACTAGCTAGTAGACTTGGTTTAGTTTTCATGTTTTAGAACTTGAATTGTAATAAGTTGAGATATTGTTTTGTTTTGAGATTGTTTGAGATTATTATTATTTAGTAGTTAGTTTTGTTGTTGTTATTTAGTCTTAGTTATGAACTTCTGTGTTATCATATCGTGCTTAGACTGTGATTGAGATTTTATTATATCTATACTTGTCCTCCGTTTGAAGTTGAGGTTTTGACAAGTATATTCTATAATTGCGTGAGTTGTTGATTAGATAGTAACCTAGGACAACGTTCTACCGTCGACACTGCGGCGTAGGCTGGACGTACCCACTTCTCGTGCCCCTACATTGGGTGCGGGTCGTGACAGTAGTTTATAGGAATGTTAACAATAAATAAAATAATGGGAATAAAGTTCCCATCCAAGAAAATAGTAATAAAATTTTAAGAATATCCCAAATTTAAGATCCTTAAAATACAAAAATACACTCATATACCTATTTTCAAAATAGGGATTTGACATCCTATCCACCTTACAAAAAATTTGTCCTCGAAATTTCGAAATTATTTAATATAGGATTTTCAAAACTATTATATATATCATGGAAACTCTACCCACCTTGCAGAAATCAAGTAATACAGCTAGAACTGAACATAATCTCAATACGAAAACACCAAAGAAAACAATGTCTAGCTACGCAAATCAACTTTTAAAATAAATCCAAAACATCGAAAGAATCTCGAACATCAAAATCTCACATGCATGAGATAACTCAATGAATCATGTAAGTTTCGTTCATGACTGATGAACCCTAGCATATTCTTACCGGATCGAGAACCCCACCATTAAGATGATGATGTTTGCGAACTTGGGAAACTAATTCCTCTGGACCACTAACACAACCTGAGATAACTTGGAAAAAGATGTACACATGTTTTATTAATGAAGAAGAAGAGCTATCCTATTTGACACCATTGCAAAATTCAATACTTTCAACTACTCACATCATTGTGGCCACCTATAAATTTTGTCGCAGAGTTAACAACTATATCAGCCCCTAAAGTTAAGTCCTTCTGGTTGACAAGAGTAGCAAAGGTACCATCTATGCAAATCAGTGCTCCTTTTTTGTGGCAAAGTTCTGAAACAAGCTCGATATCAACACATCGGAGGAAAGGATTAGCCGAAGTTTCGGTTAAGAAAAGAGAAACCTGCACAAGATAAATGTGTTAGGCAAAGGGAAACATGGGATACCAATTTCTTTTCAAAAAGAAACAGCCCTACATTGCATAGATATGCAAACAACCTTGATAACCCTTCAAAACTACTAATCAGAACAATGTGTACAATGTTTTAAAGAAGTATACTGATAAAGAAAGGTTATCACTAACATAATTTTCATCCAAAGCATTTTTAAGGGAGTCCACAGCAACAGGGTCAATGAAAGTCGCCTGCAATTTGAGGACAATACAATTAGAAATAAGCACATAATACAATAACACAAAGCTGGACGAAGACGTACTATAGAATGAAATCCAAGGATATGCCAAACTGGTGCATCTAGCATACACTCAAAACTAACATGGCATACTGCACAAGTTTGTCCAAGGAGCTGGTATGAACATTAGAGTTAAAAAACTATTTTTTTATCATTAATACAATAATGCCCAAGAAGTTTGGGGAAATTCTATGTATGCTTCATTTTAATGAGATATGGAGCGGAAGGAGTTATCAACTCTGTCCAATCATCATTTGGGTTTGATGTGAATTATGTTACACATAGATAAACTTTATGATAAAAGCAAATAGAAGGTCTTCTAATGAATGAGACAAGTGTTCGAAAAGGCTCTCTTAGTGCACCTACAATCATAAACAAGGCATTTGGTATATGAAGGACTCATGTACATTAAAAAGGCACAACAGAATAGGAGGCATACACTACAAATTGATGCATCTCAAAAGCATATATGCAACCCTTCCCAGAGCATGACCTGTGTGAAGACAAACATATATCACTTATGGTCCGACATCAATCAGTATTGGCAAATTCTTAAACATTATTACTTTAATAATATTACGAAATATAAAAAATCTGGAAGCATCATGCTTACCTTCTTAACAACTCAGCATGCAACAGATGCCTGCTAATATGCACGACCAACTAAAATCAGGTTATTGTTGTCGAGATATACTATTGTATATTCCCAAACATGCTCCATACAACCTTGTAAACCAAGTAAGATATGAATCTGTTGACCAGTTCGTTTAAACATAATTTTATGTGAAAAAGGATAAGAATAAACCGTACACACGATGGAAAATGGTGGAAGAAAAACCCATTCCATCCTCTCCCATTGGAACCTCGAAAACCCTTTCGGACAATTTGTCGAACACCTTGCCTCTATTCCCATTCTCAGCAAATCGAGCAGCTCTATCAGGCTCCTCGTTCCCTTCTCGATCACACAAATCTCCCTCATCAGTCCGCTAGCGCTGTGGCTCTTCCTGTTTCTCTCCCTCTTCTTATATTCTCTTGCAGTGAGGCCATCGCCGCAGCCCATGAGAAGTTCCTCGGGATCGAGAGGTGCGCATGTTGCAGCCCCCGATCCAGGCACGGGATGGCGGCGACCAGTGCCCATGAGACGAACAGCAGAACCGAGCTCATCGGGAATATCGGGATGGAGAACCCCGCGGTACCCGATACGTCGACAGGATTCGGAGGGCTCATGCCGCTCCCCATGGCCTGTAGCTGCCTGGCGGCGGATAAGCTACGTGTGACAGGCCAGGAGAGGGTCCGCAGTTGGTGGTTCTGGCCGTGGTGGTTCGGGTCGCAGCTGAAGGACCGGTTGTGGTGGTTGTTCGGGAGGACCGGGTCGGTCTCGCCGAGGAGGAGGGAGAGGTCACCGAGGGACTTCCTGGCATGGCGGAGCTTGCGGTCGGCGATGGCGAGATGTCGAGGTTCCCGGACCAGAGGCGGACGCGGTCGAGGCTATCGCGGAAGGTGTTGAGGAGGTCCAGCGCTTTGACCGAGCGGTCGAAGAAGTCGGAGAGTAGCCGCTTCAGCAAGGGGCAGTTCGTTGAAGTCGTCGAGGAGGAGGAGGCCAGCGTAATCGACCTGGATAGAGTCCAGCTGGGAGAGGAGAAGAGCGACGCCAGAAGGATATTAGGGTTTGTGAGAACAAAAATATTTGGAGAGAGGGTGACGTTTGGGGGGAAAGAAAAATATTTGTAGGGTTCCAGCGGGTTGGTGATTGGTATTTTTGGAGATGAAGAGAGAAGAAACAAGTGCTCGGGTTGGGGATTGAAATTTTGAGAAAAGAGACGAAGAGTGGAGAAGAATGAGAAGTTTTGAAAATAGGTTCCAGCTCCGCAGCGGTGGTGCGCGGGTTTTAAAAAAAATTAGGCAGTTAAAATTTTTAATGGACTAGCAAGCCAAAAATATCAACAAATTTTTGATGTTAAACAAATGTTTAAATCCGTCGAATCTAAATATATTGTTTTGGTAAAATAAATTTTAATATTAAACAACGGTTTTAATCCGTCAAAAATATAATAACAGTTTTAATATGTCGCTGTTGGACAACTCTAAATGTCGCAAATCATCTATTTTGGGGTAGTATTTTCAAGGATGATAATCATATGCCATATAATTAGGGTTCCTGAAACAAAACAAAAAAAAATCGAGAGAAGAAGATGAGTCGGTCAGTCAGTCGTCGGTCGGTCAGACGTTGAGTGGGTCGGTCGGTCGATCGGTCTTTAGGATTTTCGTGAGGGGAGGGTTACAGAGAGAAGAAGATGAAGGGTTTTGTGAGGGGAGCGTTACCTTTAGGGTAGTGTTTTCAATTGTGAGCATTCGATTAACTCGGTTAACCGAACCGAATTACCAAATACCAAATTCGACCGAAAATCGAATAACAAAAATTGAAACCAACCGAAATATCCCGTATCGAACCAAACCAAACGAAATAAATCTGTTCGATTTTTAATTTATTTGGTTTAACCAATATTTTAGTTTATTTATAATTTTTTTTGTCAATATATTGTTACTAAATATACAAAGATATATTTCGTATATATATTACTAAATTTTCTTATTCGGTTTACTAGGGGAGAGAAATTTTATATAAAATTTCTGAAAGGTTAGTTTGATTTGAAGGGTATTCTTTAGACTCCCTGGCATGAAATTTTTGTTTACGGTAACGATTTAATCCCATTACGAAGTTATAACTTATATAGCATCCAAAATGTGCTATAGTCTTTTTTTTAATCATGTAAAATATATAGAATACGATGCTGCTCCTAATCGAACTGGATACCTTACTTTGACATACGGACATAACAACATAAGCAGCGTCCAGAAAAAATTATACCTTTAACAATGTTCATAACACGCTATATAAAGTTCTGTTAACATCAAAATAGCAGGGAGGCATAAACGCTATAGATAAACTGCTATTGTATGAACTTTTAATAGCACTTCACAATGAACGCTATGGATGATAATATTATAATAGCAGTGAGGCTCGAATGCTATAGATAAACTGCTATTGTATGCTCATTTAATAGCACTGCGGAATGAACGCTATTGTTGATGACATTCTATATCAGGGAGGCTTGAACGCTATAGACAAACTGCTATTGTATGCCCTATTTGTTGTAGTGATCTGGAGAGTCTACCATAAAAGATGAAATTCATGCAAGACCATCCAGAGTCTCTTGTCATCGGTGATATATCAAAGAGAGTAGGTACACGTTCTTCTAATAGAGATATAGCTACTAATGTTGCATTCATTTTTAAGTAGAACCTAAATCATTAGCAGAAGCATTTTTAGATGAATTTTGGATTTATGCCATGCAAGAGGAAGTAAACCAATTCGAGAAAAACCAAGTTTGGTAACTTGTTCCTAAACATATTGGTCAATCTATAATCGGTACCAAATGGGTGTTCTGAAATAAACTTAGTGAGGATGGATAAGTTCTACCCAACAAATCTCATATAGTGGCTCAAGGTTAAAATCAAGAAGAATGAATTGATTATGACGAGACTTATGCTCTTCTTGCTAGACTAGAATCCATTCGCATACTTTGTGCATTTGAATGTTTTCACAATTTTAAACTTTTTCAAATGGACGTAAAAAGTGTATTTTAAATGGTTTTATAAAAAGAAGAAGTCTTTGTAAGACAACAACCAGGTTTTAAAGACTTTGAATTTCTCAATCACATTTTTAAGTTACGTAAGGCACTTTATGGACTCAAACAAGCCCCTCAAGCTTGGTATGATCGCCTACGTTCCTTCCTACTTGAAAATAGTTTTGCAAAAGGAAGAGTTGATACAACTATGTCCATCAAGTCTTCAAATGATGACATTTTATTAGTGCATATCTATGTGGATGATATTACATATGGTTATACTAACTGTAGAAGCATAAAAATTTTACTATAAGCAAATCGGCACAGAGCTAAGAAGCGCAGCTCCTACAGATGAGTAAGACTACAATGTACATCAAACTAGTGCAACCAAGACAAAACAAAGCTCAGGCGCATAAGAAAATAGTACACAATATTGAAAAAGCGCATAAAAGAGATTTTTTTCATTAATAGTCATCATCACAATACAGAGAAAGTCTATTACAAATTTCTCATTGGTATTCAAGATTACATAAGCAAACTATCTACCTACTGCACACACAATGTATACCAAGAAAAGCATATACAATGTATGCCAAGAAAAGCGTAGCTCCTTTGTGCCGCTTCTAGGCGTTGATCGAACAGGGTTTGCAATGACAATCAATCCAAACCCCGTACCCAACATCTTGACACTTGAAGCAGAACACAGTTAAGATTCTGCTCAAACCTAAACCACTCTGGCAAACAGTCAGGTGCACATCAGTTTGCTGAAGAAGTTCTTCGTGAAAACTATGACTTCTTTGAACGGGGAGATCTACAACGAACAACCGACTTATGTGCCAAAGGGAGGCTTATATCCATCTAAAGCTAAGTAAGGGTCGAACATGAAGTTGGGTGCAAAGAAGCAACGAGCAAAGTCATTCGTTCTCAAAAGCCCCTATTTATAGGCAGCAACGTAGTCAAGCGCATACGCCAAGAGACAATCGGTCAAAGAGCTCCGAGATTCATGTGATGAATCTCATATTAATGGCAATGAACCTGCCGCCCCCAAAATTAATATGATGAATCTCACATTAATGGCAATGAACTTGCCACCTCGATGTCTTCTAAGTTAGCGTTTT
>JANAVB010009399.1:7140082-7336012 GCA_029216955.1 Iris pallida
GTGTGTGTGTGTGTAGTGGTGTGTTTGTTTTAGATTGTGAGTGTGTGTGTTGCTTGTGGTTAGTAGTGCGAGTGGTTGTGTGTGTTATGTGAAGTGAGTAGCAAGGGGGTTAATGGTGTGGAGAGTGAGATGTGTTTTTTTTGTCCAAAACAACCCAAATTCGTCACAATATTCATCCACGTTTTTAGTAGCCATAGCAACTTAGAAATGTCATAACTTTTAGCTCAGAATTCTGATTAATCTTCCATTTTTTTAAAGAACCGTATCGAAGTTAGCTTTCCAAATATATATTTAATAGGCCAAAATCGTTCTAGAACTTTCTATAAAATTGTTTGAGTGTCAGCTGTCTGAAAGACGAACACGTTTCGGTGTTTTTGCGATTCCGGGAGCTTCCGGACACGAAAATGTGATCCATTTAAAGTTTCGGAAAGCTAATACAAAGGGCTACGACATACTTTAATCTTAGAATTTAGTGAATAGGTCTAATAGGTGCAATATTGGTTTTAAATAGAAAACTAACTATACGACATAGACATTTTGTGTATCCTATGAGCCTATGTAGTATGGATATCAAGTGAATGTAGGTATCATAGGTTGTCAAGAATATGTATGATATAGTACATATATTTATCATTGTTAGGTAATATGTTTTAGTTAGTGTGTATTTATGTTGATACAAATGGTTATCAAGTAAGCCAAATATAGATAAGTTTTGTGTCAAGATATTAAAGTTTTGGAAAAGGTACTAGTGTGATACTTGGGTACCATGAGGATATTGGTATCATGACACTCAAGTATCATGAGTAAGGATAAGAGAGTATTGGGACTTGAGTAAGGTACCCTATTTGGTATCAAGTATTAGTATTAAAGTTAGTTGGAATATGTTAGAGTTATCTTAGAAGTTAAGATAATTAGTGCATATAGATATCTTAGTATCTTTGATATATTAGAGTTAGAAGATTAGATGGTTAGTTAGTTAGTGTCTAGTAGATGTTAGAGTTAAGATAGATAGTATCTTAGGATACTAGATGCTAGTACCTTAGGAGTAGATAGTGTATCTTAGATTTACCTTTTACCTTAAGGTAATGGTTTACCTACAAGGTAAGGTATTGGGTTTACCTTCAAAGTAAATGAGTTTACCTAGATACTATAGGTTATATGTTAGATATTAGTTAAGATGTTATGTTAGTACATTAGATAGTTAGTTAGTTAGATATTTGAGGGGTATCTTGATATCTCATGATATCAAGTTAATATCTTAAGGTAAATATGAATTACCTTTACCTTCAAGGTAAATGATTAGTTTACCTTATGACCAAGGTATGGTATCAAGATACCAAGGTAAGGTATCAAGATATCAAGGTAATGTATTGGAATACCTTAGCAAGGTATTGGAGTTGCATAGGGTGAGGATAAGATATGCTAAGGTATTGGTTAGAGGCTAAGGTATAGATTTACCTAAGTTAAGGTATTGGGTCCCAACCAAGGTATTGGTACCGGAATACCAATATGACCAAGGTATATTGTATCTTGGTAGACAAATGTTAGAAATAGGATACTTAGACTAGTTTTGACATCGGTTGACCAAGTTTGACTGTTTTGACCAAAAATCAACTACAAGTCAACACTTGGCCTAGAATTGACTAGAACCTGACTAGAGTTGACCAGTTGACCAAAAGTCAACTATGTGTCAACCATTTGGCTAGTTTGACCAAGATTGGACTAGGAGTTGACCATAGTTGACCAGTTGACCAAAAGTCAAGTATAAGTCAACCTTTGACCTAGTTTGACCTAGTTTGACTTGGTTTGACTTCATGTAACCTAGTTTGACTTAGTGTGACCTAGTTTGACTGAGTTTGACTTAGTTTGACCTAGTTTGACCTAGATGGCATATCATACATTAATAAATCATGTCAAACACTGTTAAACCCTAATTAACTCATATATATCTCCTCTTTAGGTCTGTGACATCACTCTGAGCATCGATCCCACTTGACAGCTCAGGACCGCAGACGAGTACATTCTTTGATAGTAGTTCCTTGTCTTGATATTTTCTGTATCCGATTCAGTTATAGTATTTTACTTGATTCTTGTCACGATGGTGTACGGACTAGTATACGTCGGATCCTGGCATGAGATGTTATTCCTGGACTTTCTTGGTATATTGGTACATTGTTCGATCTTATTTCTTGTACTTGTATTCTTGTACTTGTATAGACACTGATTCCTGAGGGGGATTAGCTACCCTCTTGGAGAATCCCGTGTCATGACGTGTTATGTCCGGATCCATATACTATTCAGGGATGGAAAGTAATTATAAGTTATGTAATCAATACCCCCATGTCACTATTCTTGTGCTTGCGTCACCCTCACCGCACGTAGGGTGTAGTGAAATCTTATATTTCTTGTGCTCGCTTTCCATGTTGGCCGGCTTGACCCTTCCTGAGATTTTTCTATAATAGCGGGGCCAAATGGAACAGCCTGATCTGGACCCAAGCCGATCACATAATGCTATAATATCTCAAGGCACATTTTATCTTTACATTATACATCAGATATTCTTGTACTATTCTACTTTCCTTTACGTTACACCCTGACATGATTTCCAGTTTATATATCATGTTTTACTTACAATATATCATCTTGTATTCCATTATGATTGTCTTTTATAGCATTTGTCAATACTATGGAGCTGCTGTTGGTGTTTGTGCTCGTTCATTATCCTAACAGGATTACCGTTGATGTTTACAGAGGATTTAGAGGCCGACTGCTCTACCTATTACGGGTATGGCCAAGATGGAGACTTTGACCAGATGTTACCCTTGGTGCCAGTAGAGGATTTACCTCCTGCTTAGACTGTTAGATAGGTTTGACTGGACTGCGTTCCAGCTAGTATTGAGACTTATGTTATATTTTTGATTCTTGTGTTATGTCTTTAACTCTAAACTGTGTTGTGACTTCGCATCTTTTTCAGTTCATATATTTCCATCATATCTTTATGATATTCGTGTCTATCTTCCTTAGATGTCTTATGATTGAGTTGAGATTACATACCTCCATGCGGAGATGACAGGTACATATATATTGTGTCTAGATGTTATACTTTCTAGTAGACCTATACACCGTTATACCGCCGATTCTGCGGCGTAGGCTGAACGTACCGACGTGCTCGTGCCCCTAATCAGGGTGCGGGTCGTGACATTGGGGGAACCCAATCATATTCAACTACCTATGTTAGGACCTCTCCGGACGCCACTTGGTACTCAAGGATTCTCGGGAGCTCCATCCCCGCCTTTATCTCCACAAATGTCCTTGCGTACATCAGTCTAGTGCGGAAGGCCGTAGCCTCATCCGCCTTGATCGGCTTGCCAACCAGACTGGCCAATCTCATGAGCAGGGGTATGCTCCAGTATTTCACTGAGAACTCAGGGAAGTGAATCCAAACTGGTATCGCATTCAGAACCTCCTTCTCACAGAGTAGTTCAGGTGTCCATTCCTTCATAATAATAAGCCTCCCGTCAAAGAACCAGGGCCTCCTTGTATAATCCTGGTCACGTCCTCCGTCAAATCGAACTTCACAAAGTATAACACATTCTCTCTGAAGAATATTTTCATGCTCCCCTTGGGGCGCCATACACGCTCTGCATACCCCCGGATCTGTCCATAGAATGGTTTGCTGCCCAACACATACATCACCAGCGTGTTCTGCCAGAATTCTGTCACCTCGGCAATCTCATCTGCCGGAAAGTAGGCCCGAAGACCACCTCCCACCTTCATCGGTAGCACATACTCCATCGACGTTGGGCTCTTTGGCTCCACCGGCATGCAGACGTCCTTCCAAGATTTGGGCCTAGGTGCATCGGTGAACGAACAGGTTGTAGCACAGGGAAGGCATCGGGCTCTGTCTTCCGACCTCCCCAGCAATACCTTTCCCTTTCTCTACCGCCGTCACCTTGGGCCGCCATCCTGTCTCTGTGCTTCCCGACCCACCCCTCGGGCGACGGGATCCCCCTTGGCCGTTTGACGGCCTACTCATGATCCGACCAGAGCCCGTCTGACCCGTTGTCTGCGTCTGGACCCCTCTTCTCCCTCCCGGGCGACGTCTCACCACCGTCATCCAGCCTTCATCATCGTCGCGGCCATCCTTGAACCCAGAACAAGACCCGAATTCGAACATCAGAGCGTTTGACACGTCCGATGCATTGGTCGTCAGTTCCCCTTCTCCTCACAGCCTCGCCGCCTTGGGGGAGTCCGTCCGATCCCCCCCCCTCCCCCCCCCCCCCCCCCCCCCCCCGCGATCCAATCGACCCCCCCCCCCCCCCCTTCCCCTCTTTTCTTCCGGCCCCCTTCCGCCTGGGGGCCTCCCTACCGCCTGGGGGCCTCCCTACCGCCTGGGGGGTCCGCCCGAACCCCCCCCCCCCCCCACTTCTCTCCCGGCCCCCTCCCGATTGGGGGGCCTCTGCCGCCGCACGAAGGGGTCCGCCCGACCCCGCTTCCTCCCGATCCTCACAATGCCCCCGGCAAGCGGGTCCGGAGGCCGTGGGGGAGGCGTCTCGATCGAGAACATCGATGCCCTAGCAGAGCTAGGGTTTGGAGCCGACATCTTTTCCTTGTATATATATATATATATATATATATATATATATATATATATATATAAGGGCGGATTGAGAGCTCCACCCGCATAGTCCCACCAAATCCCGCACCCGTGCACTATCGGATCGAGCGGGACCCGTACGGGGCCTACGCGATGCCACGTGATCCAACAACCAATAGGACACGAGGCTTCGGCGGGACTCCGAAAACGAAACTTCCGATCAGGACCCTATATATATATATATATATATATATATATATATATATATATATATATATATATATATATATATAGAGAGAGAGAGAGAGGAGTGCTAGAACCAACCGGCTGGTTTTGTATTATGGAGGCAACCTATGTTATACACGTTGGATTGGAATTGCATGGTTGAGATCAAATGACTTAAAAAGATGGTGGGATCTACACCTTTTAATCCCAACCACTAAATTCTAATCCAATCCATAAAATATATGGTGCTTCTATAATACAAAACCAGCCGGCTGGTTTTGGAACATCTATATATATATATATATATATATATATATATATATATATATATATATATATGGAGAACTCGGGTGCGGGAGCGGGCGACCGAGCGGATAGGGTTCCTCTCCCGCGGCCACTTGATCCCCTCGCCGGCGGGGGGAGGAAGTCCGACAAGAAGGGGGGGGCCGGGCTGCCCCCCCCCCCTCCCCCTCCCCCCCCCAAGGTCGGCGGCGGCGCCCCCTCCAGGCGGAGAGGGGGGGCGAGATCGTTGGTAGGGGGGTCGGGCGGACCCCCCGGATCCACTGCGTGCGGCGGCGCCCCCCCCCCCCCCCCCAGGCGGGGGAGGGGGGGATCAGTGGTGGGGGGGTCGAGAGGACCCCCCCGATTTGATGCGAGCGGCGGCCCACTTCTCTTCCGGTCCCCTCCCGCTTGGGGGGCCTCCACCGCTGCGCGAAGGGGTCCGCCCGACCCCCCTTCCTCCCGATCCTCACACTGCCCCCGGCAAGCGGGTCCGGAGGCCGTGGGGGAGGCGTCTCGATCGAGAACATCGATGCCCTAGCAGAGCTAGGGTTTGGAGCCGACATCTTTTCCTTGTATATATATATATATATATATATATATATATATATATATATATATATATATATATATATGGGCGGATTGAGAGCTCCACCCGCATAGTCCCACCAAAGTCCCGCACCCGTGCACCCTCGGATCGAGCGGGACCCGCGCGGGGCCTACACGATGCCACGTGATCCAACAGCCAATGGGACACGAGGCTTCGGCAGGACTCCGAAAAACGGAACTTCCGATCCGGACCCTATATATATATATATATATATATATATATATATATATATATATATATAGAGAGAGAGAGAGAGAGAGAGAGAGAGAGAGAGGGAGAGAGAGAGAGAAAGGAGTGCTAGAACCAACCGGCTGGTTTTGTATTATGGAGGCAACCTATGTTATATACGTTGGATTGGAATTGCATGGTTGAGATTAAATGACTTAAAAAGATGGTGGGATCTACATCTTTTAATCTCAACCACTAAATTCTAATCCAATCCATAAAATATAGGGTTTTTCTATAATACAAAACCAGCCGGCTGGTTTTGGAACATTTATATATATATATATATATATATATATATATATATATATATATATATATATATATATAAATTGAGAACTCGGGTGCGGGAGCGGACGACCGAGCGGCTAGGGTTCCTCCCCCGCGGCCACCTGATCCCCTCGCCGGCGGGGGGAGGAAGTCCAGGAAGAAGGGGCGGCCGGGCTGCCCCCCCCCCCCCCCCCCAGGTCGGCGGCAGCGACCCGCCATGCGGAGAGGGGGGGGGGGCGAGATCGTTGGTGGGGGGGTCGGGCGGACCCCCCCCAGATCCACTGCGTGCAGCGGCGCCCCCCCAGGCGACGGGGGGGGGATCGGTGGTGGGGGGGTCGGGCGGACCCCCCGGATCTGATGCGAGCGGCGGCGCCCCCCCAGGCAGGGGGGGTGGGAACAAAGGTGGGGGGGGTCGGGCGGACCCCTCGGATCTGCTGCGAGCGGGGGAGGGGGGGACGATGGCGGGGGGGGGGAGGGGTCGGGCGGACCCTCTATGGCGGTGGAGGGGTCGGTTTCGGTTTCGGACGAGGATCCGATTCTGCGGGGTGTCTCCAACGCACCTAACTTCGAATTCGGAGCCGGATCTGGATCTCAATGGGGCCAGATGGAGGGAGGAGGACGGACGACGGTTACGCGTCGTCGCGTGGCAAAGAGGGGGAAACGCAGGAGGAGAACAGGGCCATGTTAGGGATCGCCATCCTGCTGACAGACGACAGGGCGGGTCAGGGGCGCGGCCATCGGCCCGTGGTCCTATGGTGTCTGCTGGGAGATCGGTGGGCTGGCGGCCAAAGGCGACCGCGACGGATAAGGAAAAGAGTAAGGTGGTGGATCAGGGGTCTGGATCTTCCCTCCCGGAGGTTGTCCCCAGGCCATATGGGGCAACTACACCGCCGGCTGGAAGGTCCTGGGCAGATATTTGCAAACCTGTGGGACCGAAAAGTCCCACATCGATGGAGTACTGGCAGAATACTCTGGTTTTGTACGTCCTAGGCAACAAACCTTTCTACGGACAGATCCGGGGTTATGCAGCACGTGTCTGGCAGCCTAAGGGGAGTATGGAGTTCTTTGATCGCGAGAACGGCTTCTACTATGTGAAGTTTGGGCTTGTAGAGGATGTCGCAAGGATCCTGCAAGGCAGCCCCTGGACGTTCGACGACAGGCTCATCATTCTGAAGGAATGGACTCCAGAACTTAGATGTGAGAGGGAAGTCCTGAATGCCATCCCTGTATGGATTCGCTTCCCTGAGTTCCCTGTCCGGTTCTGGAGTATCCCATTGCTGATGCGTCTGGCGAGCTTGGTGGGCACCCCGATCAAGGCGGACGAAGCTACTGCATTTCGATCGAGGTTGATGGATGCCAGGATTTTTGTGGAGATTCGAGCTGGGGGGAGTTGCCGAAGGTGGTGGAATATGAAATTCCTTCTGGAGAGGTGCTAACCCAGAAGGTGAAATACGAATGGATCCCACCTACTTGTGCACGATGTACTTGTTTCGGACATCTGGCCAGTGCTTGTTCGTCAGTAGGCTCCCCGGTGGAGCCACATATTCCCTGTAGTGAGGTTCCAGATTCACCCTGTGACATGAATTCCAGAGATGACAGTGGAGAGGTCTTGGCGGGAGGGACTACTCCTCCAGTGAGTGATGACGGAATGAGCCTCAATATTTCTACCCAGCTAGCTTCCACGAGTGGGGCTTTGATCTCCGACCCGGGGCAGAGAGGTATGATTACCATAGGCATGGTGGCGTCGGGGAGAGATGAGCGAGAGGGTGGCGGATCGGCTGAGGGGCTTGTTTACTGTAGGAAGCGACGTGCTGTTGGTCCGCTGAGTGACGGTCCCTCCAGGGAGGGGGGGCATCCTTCTACAAGGGAGAAGACGGTGTGTGTTGACAACCCTGCCTGGGCGATGGTGCTCTCTCAGGTCGTTCCCCAGTGGCCCATCCCGACTGGGATGGAGGAGGATCTATTAGCGTCGGATGCGGTACTTTCCCCAGGTGCCAATCCGGGTGTTTCCCAGGGGATTCATCCTCTTATTGATTAATGGCTATCATCGCCTGAAATGTGAGGGGGGCGTGTTCGCTAGGGAGGTGGAGAGAGATTTGTGGGGTTCTTCACAGAGAGAAGTGCGACATCTCTGTACTGTTAGAATTGAAGATCAAAGGTGAAAAGACCCTTGCTCGACGGACCCCACCTCATTGGGCCCAACTACACAACCTGGCGCTTTGTGGCATGGCCAGAATTTGGGTCAGACGGAACTCGAAGAGCTGGAAAGTGGACTTGATCTTGATAACGGAGCAGATGATCACCATCTCCTTCTCGAATAAGGATGGTTTTCGGTTCTTGTTGGGGGCGGTTTACGGGCACAACGACAGGAGGAGACGGGAGTCCCTATGGAGCGACATCTCCAGGGTTGCCGTCGCTGCTGATTCGTCGTCGCTTCCGCTTCTGCTAATCGGGGACTTCAATACCCTTTTGCATCGTGGGGAGAAGGTGGGCGGCCGCCCAGTTCCAGACTCTATACTATATGATTTCCAGAGATGTCTGCTCCAGACGGGCCTCCAGAGATTGTCTCGCTCAGGCTTCATTTGGACTTGACATAGCAAAGTAATCTGGAACAGGGTTGCATGCCAGCTTGATAGAGCCCTGGGCAACAGGGAATGGTTCCGACATTTTTCCAATTCTTCGGCTGAGGGCCTGGCCGCTGGGACGAGCGATCATTCCCCCATCAGGATAGGCTTCACTACTCGGTCTCCTGGGAAGTCCCGCCCATTCAGGTACAACAACTGTTGGTATCTCTCGGAGGGCTATCCGGAGGCTGTCTCAGAGGGGCTTACTAGCTGTCAGGAGAGGACGGCCCAGTTTCGCTTGGTGCGTCGACTCAAGGCTACGAAGAAGGCTCTTCGGAGTTGGGTGAAGGGGTTGCCCAAGTTTACCTTAGAAGATAAGGAGGTGGAGCTGCGGGCTATCCAGCAGGACATGCAATCTGACATGCTTACTAGTGACCTGGCGGCGAAAGAGAAGGAGCTGATCGGAGAAGTCAACATCTTGCAGCTACTGAAGGAGATTAGCTTGGCTCAGTGTGCCAAATGTTCCTGGCTCAAGGACGGCGACCGATGTTCCAAGTTCTTGTATGATGTCATCCGGACCAGACAGCATAGGAATCACATCTCCCAGCTTCTTGATGTAGATGGCAACCTTGTGGGGGAGCCGGCTGAGATCCAGGAAGAGGCGGTCAGGTACCACTCTGAGTTATATTTTCAGACTGACTACCTGTCTGTGTTCCCAGATGTTGTTACGAAGAGATTGGTGACTCCGTATGGGAATAGCATTCTTCTTGCCCCTGTTACTTTGGAGGAGGTGGAATCTATTGTCAAGTTGGCGGATCCCAACAAGACTCCCGGATCGGATGGCTTTAGCAGTGGGTTCTACAAACGCCACTGGAACATTCTGAAGTATCAGGTCTTGGAGGTGGTGTATGAATTCTTCATCAAAGGGAAGGTACTGAAAGTTGAACCACACTTTCCTGACCTTAGTGCCAAAGAAGGAGGGAGCGACAGCATTGGCGGATTTCAGACCTATTGCGTGCTGTAATTATCTTTATAAGATAATTACACACCTTATGTGCCGACGGATGGAGGGGATCATGCAGGACTTGGTATCTCCGAATCAGGCTGCGTTCATCAAGGGGAGGTCGATCGCCGAGCACAGCCTCCTGGCTCATGAGATGGTGAGGGGCTTTAGCAAACCCAGAGGGGAGAAAGCATGTGTGAAACTGGACATGAGAAAGGCGTATGACATGGTCAATATGGACTTCCTCTGTCATCTGATGACCGCCATGGGTTTTGCGGACCACTGGGTTGCATTGATCCGGGAGTGCATCATGTACCCCACTTTCTCTGTCCTCATCCAGGGCATCCCTTATGGGTACTTCCAGAGCAACCGTGGGCTTAGGCAAGGTGACCCCCTGTCCCCTTACCTGTTCACGCTTGTCATGAAATACATCACATGTTTGATGGATCTGGAAGTGCACCGTGGGAGGCTAATCCCGTTGTTCAGGAGGGTAGATCCTCCCGTTACCCACCTTATCTATGCAGATAATCTCTTGGTGTTAATCCAGCCATCGACGGAGGGTTTACAGACGATTGCCGAGATTATGGGAGAGTTAAATTCCCTCTCGGGCCTTCAGATGAATAGAGAAAAGAGCAGGGTATACTTCAGCTCCCTTTGTCCCCAGAAGGAGGAGCGGGCCGATGTGCAGGATATTGAGAAGAGTGATCTTCCGGTGAGATATTTAGGAGTGCCTTTCACAGCTAACTATGCACGGGATCAGGACTGCCACAGTCTGGTGGAGTACGTCCAGAGGAGAGTGGACGGCTGGCAAGCCGTCGGATTGTCCTTTTGAGGTCGCATCGAGCTGGTCAGATCGGTAATTTCGGCTGTGGCTCATTTCTGGCTGCAATCCATCCTCCTCCTTGTTGCCACTGTTAGAAAAGTGGAGCGAATTTGCGCCGACTTCATTTGGAGGGGGGTATGCACACGATCTCCTAGGAGCAGCTCTGCAAACCCAGGAAGGAGGAGTGGGGCTTAGGCCGTTGATGGAGATCAGGACGGCCTCTGCGCTTAAGCTGGCATGAAGATTCATCAACGGGGGGTCCCTCTGGGCTGACTGGATGCACAGCAGATATGTGAAGCAGAGCAACTTCTGGAACTGTGCTTCTGACAACAATTACTCAGTCACTTTTAAGACTGTCTTGAGACAAAGGGGGGTTCTCAAATCTGCAATCAGGAAGGTCATGAAGGATGGGTCTGGAACGGACCTTTGGCGGGATCCTTGGATAGATCGGCTTTCGCTATTGGACATCAGGGGAGCCCCGACATATCAGGAGGACAGGCGTGGACTGACGTGTAGTCGTATCATACGCGATGGAAAGTGGAGGCCGGAGTCTTATCGGTTTACAGAGGAGCTGGGTGGGATTATCAGTACTATTGCCATTGATCCGGACTTATCTGCTGATAGGTGGATTTGGGAGCCGTCAGATGCAGCTTCGGGAACTGGGGAGTTCCAATTCCGGAGCTGCTACGATCTCATCCGGCGCACCTTTCCTCATAGCACTGACTACGAGTTCATATGGTGTAAGGGACTCGCTAGGAAGATGCAACTTTGTGTCTACAAGCTTATACTGGGCCGTCTTTTGACTAGGGATCGTCTGAGATCGTTTGGTGTGTCGGTCCCAGATCCGAAATTTGTGCTATGCAGTGTGGAGAATGAATCTATAGGGCACATTTTCTTCGAGTGTGCTCTAACATGGCAGATCTGGTCTGAGCAGAGTAGAGTGTTGGGTGGATGTGACTCCGGAAAGAGAATTGGGGACATCATCACTGTGCTCCGTGATAGCAGAGGTAGAGGGCAGGACTGGTTCCGAACATCCGGACTCCGACTGGCGGCTTCAGTCTGGCATATATGGAGGGAACGAAACCGTCGTATTTTTGAGGGGCTGGTGACCCCTCAGGTAGGCATCCTCCATAATATAGAGTTTGATGTTAATGTAATGGGGAGCTGAAGAGTGGGAGTCCCACTATGATTGTATGTTGTATGATTATTGCTTTGCTTTTGGAATAAAATTTACCCTTTTTCCAATATATATATATATATATATATATATATATATATATATATATATATATATATATATATATATATGAAAAAAGGGTAAATTTTTATTCCAAAAGCAATGCAATAATCTTACAACATACAATCAAAGTGGGACTCCCGTTCATCAATTCTCCATAGCATTTACATCAAACTCGATGTTATATATATATATATATATATATATATATATATATATATATATATATATATATATATATATATATTTTGGAATAAGGGTAAATTTATTCCTCGCACTAGGCGGTAAAGGTAATACAATACAACATCACACTACTGCACATGTCCCCCAGAGAACTCAGGAGGACATAACTGATACATCGAATTCCACGTTATGCAGAATTCCTCTAGCAGGTGTAACCAGGCTCTCAAAGATACGCCTGTTCCGTTCACGCCAGATGTGCCAAACGGAACTAGCAAGACGCACCCAGGCTCGCCTCGTCCACCCCGTATCTCCACCTCTGTGACCTCGGATCCAGCTGATGATGCTCCGAATGTCCCGAACCATGCCAGCTCCCCTCCCCAACTGCCCACATTGCACAGCCCAAATATGCCAAGAGAATGAGCACTCGAAGAATAAATGGCCCATAGACTCAGCCTCTCCCGCACACAACACACACATCGGGTCAGGGATATGTATCCCACACCTGATGAGCCTGTCACGGGTCAAGAGTCTCCCCATCAGAAGTCTGTACGCACATAACTGCATCTTACGGGCTATACCTTTAGCCCAAATGAAGTCCCGATCCTCCATCAAGGCGTGCCGATCCCGAACCACCTCGAAGCAGCTCCTGAAACTGAACGTACTCGCTCCACCTGAATAAGAAGTCCCTGTCCATATCCACATATCCCGAGGCTGGCTCGTGTCTATATCAATGCGGCGGATCGCCTCACCCAGCTGAGCCGTGAATGGGTAAGCCTCTGGCACCCAAACTCCGTCTCTAATAATCCTGCTGCACCTGAGGCCCCTCGTAGCCTCTCTAGAAAACTGTGAACCCAGGATATCCAGTAAAGAGCGACCCGCGACCCAAGGGTCCTGCCACAAGTCCGTCGAAGCGCCATCCCTCATGGATCGGCAGATAGCAGTCTGAAGCTTAGGTCTACACTTAAGAATAGTCTTAAATGTGACCGAGAAGTTGTTGTCATGCCTGCACGTCCAGAAGCTCTTCCCCTTTAGGTACCTGCTAGCCATCCACTCCGCCCATAAGGAGCCACCTTGGATGAACCTCCATGCCATCTTAATACCTGCAGCCTCCCTGATAGCCCGTAAAGGTCGGAGACCTACTCCTCCCTCCTCCATCGGCCGGCAAAGCTGGTCCCAAGAGATAGCATGCATCCCCCCCCTCCAGAGGAAATCCGCACATAGCACCTCCACCTTCCTGATAGTAGCCGTCGGAATCTGAATAGACTGGGACCAGAACATAGTAATCCCCGAGATGACCGACCTAATCAGCTCAATCCGCCCGCCAAAAGAGAGTCCAGCTGCTTGCCAGCCCTCAACTCTCTTTTGTGTGAACTCCACCAGACTGTGGCAATCATGCTCCCTAGCATAGTTCACCGACAGCGGAACCCCTAGATATTTCACAGGAAGCTCCCCTATCTCCACACCCAGCGCAAACGCCCTTTCCTCCTTCAGGGAGCAACTGGAGCTGAAGTAGACCCGACTCTTCTCTCTATTCAGCTGCAGTCCAGAGAGACGCCCGAACTCCTCCATGACCTCAGAGAGCGCCCTCATTCCCTGCATCGACGGACGGAGAAGAACCAGGAGATCATCAGCATAGATCAAGTGCGAGACCACCGGTTTCACAAGCTTGAATAGCGGGGAAATCTTCTTTTCAAGCACCGCCACATCCATCATACATGTGAAATACTCCATCACCAGAGTGAACAGGTACGGAGACAGAGGGTCCCCTTGCCTGAGCCCCCTGTTGCTGCCGAAGAACCCATAGGGTGTACCATGAATAAGGACTGAGAACGTCGGCGTGCAGATACACTCCTTTACCATAGCAACCCACCTCATATCAAAGCCCATGGACAGCATGAGCTGGCATAGGAACTCCCTGTTGACCGTGTCGTATGCTTTCCTTAGATCCAGCTTCACGCAAGCCTTCATCCCTCCTGGTTTGCAGAACTCCCGAACCATTTCATGGGCAAGCAAACTGTGCTCCGCAATCGATCGGCCTTTAATAAAGGCCGCCTGGTTCGGGAAAACCAGACCCTGCATAATCCCCTCCATCCTCCGACACATAAGATGTGTAATTATCTTGTACAGGTAATTACAGCAGGCAATGGGCCGAAAGTCGGCCAGAGAAGTCGCCCCCTCCTTCTTCGGCACCAGCGTCAGAAAGGTATGATTCAATTCCTTCAGCAGCTTCCCCTCAGTGAAGAACTCCTGCACTACCTCCAGGACCGGACCCTTCAGAACCTCCCAGTGACGCCGAAAGAAGCCACTAGAGAAACCGTCAGGCCCCGGTGCCTTATTGGGGTCAGCTCGCATCACTATCTCCTCCACCTCCTCCATACGGACCGGCGCCAGAAGTCGACTATTGCCCTGCTGCGTGACCAACCTCTTAGGGACAAGAGGAGAGAATACACAGGGGTAGTCTGCCTGCTGATACAGGACGGTGTAGAATCTGACAGCCTCTCTCTGAATCTCAGCGGGGTCTCCAATAAGTCTGCCCTCTCCATCCAACAGCCTAGGAATGCCATTCCGGTGCTGACGGGACCGAATAACATCGTAAAAGAACTTCGTGCATCGATCCCCCTCTTTGAGCCAGGAACATTTCGCCCTCTGAGCCGCAGCGATCTCCTCCTGAAGCCTAAGAGTGTTGACCTCTGCCACAAGGTCTTTCTCCCTAGCCGCCAGTTCCCCGCTCATAATATCCGACGCCAGCCCCTCCTGGACCTCCCGAAGTTCAGCCTCCTTGTCCGCAAGGGGAGACCGCGGCATCTTCTTCACCCAGGCTCGAATACCCCTCTTCACCTGCTTCAGCATATGGACCATCCTGAACTGAGCAGTGCCCGCCCGAGGATTTTGCAGCCCTCTAGTAACCACCTCCTCATAACCTGCAGAAAGAAACCACCCATTGTTGTACCGGAAAGGCCGAGCCTTCCACGTGGGCCTCTCAACCAGACCAACACGAATAGGCGAGTGATCGCTCGTCCCAGCATCCAGACCTTCCGCCACACTATTCGGAAAGAGACGGAACCACTCGCTATTTCCCAAAGCCCTGTCCAGCTGACACGCAATCCTGTTCTGGCTCTGGACCGCCTTGTTGTGCCAGGTCCAAGTATGCCCTGCTCTCTCCAGACCCCTCAGCCCCGTCTGTAGAAGACACCTCTGGAAGTCATAGAGAATCGGATCCGGTACAGGTCTGCCTCCTACCTTCTTATGCCTGTGCAACAAGGCATTGAAGTCTCCCATAAGGAGTAAAGGAAGACGAAGAAGATCCGCCATCCTGCTCAGACTACTAATATCCTCCCAGAGGGTCTCCCGTCTCCTCCTGTCGTTGTGCCCGTACACAGCGCCCAGAATGAAGGAGAAACCCCCCTTATTATCAAAAGACACGCCAATGAGCTGCTGGGTCTTCAAAATAGTGGACCCCTCCCAACTGTCCCTATTCCACCTAACCCAGATCCGAGCCATATCACAGAGATCTAGGTTATGGGAATGGTCCCAACTGGCAGACGTCCTGCGGTTCAGCACAGCCTCCCCCCGGATCTTGGACTCCAACAGCACCACAATGTCACACTTCTCCCTCCTCAGCACACTAGTGAACTCCCTCCAACGCCCGATAGAGCACCCGCCTCTAATGTTCCAGGCCAGGACCGACATTAAGACGTAATGTTTGGACCCCCTAACCCAACATCAGGCAGAACACCCGAGGGAGGTGCCCCGCCCTTCTCACTAATATCTCCCTCGGCCGGGGAATGACTCCTCGAGACGAGTGACCCATCTGTCCCGGTGACCTCCTCCTCCAGCGCTCCAGGTTGCTCCACGTCATCCATGAACTCCCCATCAGCGGGGACAGAAGCCGACCCCCCCATCGAGGAGGGAGCAATGTGCTCCTGGATCTGTCCATACGTCAGGGCCCACACCGGGTTATTCCCCGTATCTGTGTTCGAACCCCTCAACTGTGGAATGTCCTCCAGCGTCGCTGTCGCTTGCCGCTTCCTACTGTAGACCTGGATCTCCTGGGAGGCTGGCACATTCTGACTGCTCCCTAGAGCACTCAAGCTCCGTGTTACCATCTTCCTCTGTCCATCGAAAGGAACCATCACACCCTGCATCCTCTCCTGTGCCGCCAGCCCATCCTCCACCCCCATCACGATATCCTCTACCTGCTCTTCTACCTCCACTCCATCAACCGAGTCCAGCACTGGCTCCCGCGACATCTCCTCTCGCTGATCCGCCCGCCCATATGACTCCCGGCTACGGGTACAACCATTGGGATCATGACCAAAGCACTCACAACGGGTACACTTGGGGGGGACCCACTCATACACAACAGACTGTCTCAGAACCGCACCTCCCTCCTCGAACTCCACCTCCCTTGGGAGCTCCATCCCAGCGGTAATCTCAACGAAAACCCTGGCGTACATAAGCCGCGAGCGGAACGCAGTCGCCTCATCCGTCTTGATTGGCTTTCCGATCAGGCTAGCAAGGCGCATCAGGAGGGGAACGCTCCAGTATCTCACCGGGAACTCAGGGAATCTAATCCAAACCGGAATGGCATTAAGCACCTCCCTCTCACACCGGAGGTCTGGAGTCCACTCCCTCAAGATAATCAGTCTCCCGTCAAACGACCAAGGTCCCCCCTGGACGATCCTGATCATATCCTCCTGAAGCCCAAACTTCACCAGATAGAATCCATTTTCCCTGGAGAAGATCTCCATACTCCCCTTCGGCCTCCATACCCGCTCAGCATATCCCCGTATCTGCCCATAGAAGGGCTTACTCCCCAGCACATATACTACTAGCGTATTCTGCCAAAATTTAGTGACCTCAGCAACCTCCTCCGCCGGAAAGACAGCCCTGTAGCCCCCCTCCACCATCTTGGGCGGCACGTACTCCATGGAAGTCGCAGTCTTCGTCACCACAGGGGAACACACATCCCTCCAGGATCTGGGCCGAATATCTGCCTGTGTAGCCCTGGTAGGGGCCCCCACCGCTTCCCCTCCCTGTCTCGGCTTCTCCACCGCAACCCCCTTTCCTTTCTCAGCCACCGTCGCCCTAGGTCTCCATGCGTTACCCCCTCTGCCCGTCCCTCCCCCAATCCGACGTGGGGCACTACTCCCGCCCATCGTCCTAACGACCTGTCTCCCAGGGATTCCAGCCCCCAATGCTTGAGAATGAGAACCCCCACGTCCGCCACCCCCGTCTCCTGGAGACCGTCGTCCACCCCTCCTCTCCTCCACCTCCCTTTCCCGGGTCAGCTCCGAAAGTGAACATCACGCCAGTCGAGGTCCTCCCTGACACCGTACCCGACCCTCCTGCCGACCCCGAACCTGACCCTCCTGCCCCCCCCCCCCCCCCCCGCCTGGGGGGGTCCCATCCCCCGCAGCCGCCGTCCCCCCCCCCCCCCCCCCCCCCCGCCTTGGGGGGAACCTTCCCGCGCGGCGCCAGCCGATGCCCCCCCCTCGCCTGGGGGGGGACCCAGAAACCGCTCCCAGCGCTGCCGACCCCCCCCCCCCCCCCCCCGCCTGGGGGGGTCCCACCCCGAGCACTCCCAGCCCCCTCCGGATCCCCCACTCCGCCGCCTAGGGTTTGGCTTCCCCCATTATGGGTGCTCTTGCCACTTTTCTTCTTCCTCCCCCCCCCCCCCCCAGGGATTCCAGCCCCCAATGCTTGAGAATGAGAACCCCCACGTCCGCCACCCCGTCTCCTGGAGACCGTCGTCCACCCCTCCTCTCCTCCACCTCCCTTTCCCGGGTCAGCTCCGAAAGTGAACATCACGCCAGTCGAGGTCCTCCCTGACACCGTACCCGACCCTCCTGCCGACCCCGAACCTGACCCTCCTGCCCCCCCCCCCCCCCGCCTGGGGGGGTCCCATCCCCCGCAGCCGCCGTCCCCCCCCCCCCCCCCCCCCCCCCCCCCCCCCCCCCCCCGCCTGGGGGGGAACCTTCCCGCGCGGCGCCAGCCGATGCCCCCCCCTCGCCTGGGGGGGACCCAGAAACCGCTCCCAACGCTGCCGACCCCCCCCCCCCCCCCGCCTGGGGGGGTCCCACCCCGAGCACTCCCAGCCCCCTCCGGATCCCCCACTCCGCCGCCTAGGGTTTGGCTTCCCCCATTATGGGTGCTCTTGCCACTTTTCTTCTTCCTCCCCCCCCCCCCCCCCCCCCCCCCCCCTCGCTAGCGGATCCGGGGGCCGAGGGGGAGGAACGTTCGCAAGATACGCGAATGCCCTAGCGGCGCTCGAAATCACCTTTTCTCCAGAGCTCCAAGCCATTTTATATATATATATATATATATATATATATATATATATATATATATATTACAACATTTTTCAGCTAAGCAGCGCCATTACAACATTTTTCAGCTAAGCAGCGCCAATTAAGTACAAAAGAAGTTACAAGACCCCCAGAATTGCATATTCTGTTGCACTCAAAATGGTCACAAACACCCCATAACAACATTACTACACCATGTCCTCTTTTTGCCTGTAAAAAGTGTTGTAGTGACATGTGAGGCATCATTTTACACATTAGCCTTACGAAAAGAGTAGTGTTGGTATTAAAACAAAACTAGCAACAACTCCCCCAAATAAGCAGGTTTTATTGGCCATAACACCACTAACACAATGCATTTACCTCTTTTTCCTCTCCATTTCAATGTCACAAAGTCCTACCTAACAATTTTCTGCTTCCCAAAGTGGATTTATAAATCATGCAACATTATTAGGGGCAACCAAACACTATATTTGCAACAGTATTTGGAAGGGAAAATGTTGTAAGAAAAAGAAAACAATAATTGTTGCATGGTATTTCCATTTACAAGCAAACAACAGCCCCGAAGTGCAACCATGCCATTGTTCGAACTTAGGGATGCTGCTCTCACAACAACACAAGAATCATGGGAATTATAAAGAAAGAATCGTGTTTTCCTACTCATAACAGGTACATACTCGCTCAAACCAGGCAGACTACTGTGGATCACACGACCAAGTGTGATGCATGCCCGAAGGGGGTCTCACCCGTGGCCAACATGTCTTGTCAGCCAGGCGGACGAGTTCCTATTTGCCTGAAGTACTAAGGTATTTCTCATAGCTCTAGCATTTCAAACTAAAGATGCTTATATGTACCTGACAACACAAGCTTGAAACTGCCAAACTAGATACGTAATGCTAGGAAATAGATGTAAATACTGGTGATGTCTGCTTTATTATGCATTATGTTGATTTCTGTAGACATCAACATATATGATGGAAAACAAAAGTTGCTGCCTATAAAGAAAATTTTGCTGCTATATTTTGGGACACAGACCAGTTACTTGCATAATTGTGTCAATGACTTTTCTAATCAACTTTTCTTACAGTTACTACTGCTGCTTAATCCTATCTGTCAAAGAATATTGAAATCCAACCTAATTATTGATTACATTAAGTGGTTCAAAGTAGGGTTCTTTGTTCAGAAAAATGTTGCAGGTAGTATCAATTTCGGCCAGCCACTATGACTCAACTGCTCATTCACCGGCTATTGGTTTTATTACTATATCAACATGCCTGACCGTTGTACCATCTATATATTTAGTAACAAGCCAACGTCGGCTGACTTCTTTATCGTCTTGTGAAAGAATACACCAGTCTTAATTGGAAATAAAATTGCCTTTTTGCATACGAATCGGCCAACATCCCTTTGAACAATTTAATAAGAAAATCTTCAAAATCTCTCTTTTGAAGATCCAGGCGGATCCTACCCACTATGAATTATTGGGCATATAGATTCCTAAAAACAATGGTTAAAAGCGCAGGAATTATAGTTAGCTAGCACTGGAATCTTTGTAATGGTTCTAGTTAGACAAAGGGAGAGAACAGATTTCTTTCACAGATATCAAGAGCGAATACTTCACTATGATGCTATGTCAACATAAACTGGCTAGATTGTGACTAGTGACATAGTACAGATATATTTCTTTCTACTACATTGAGGTTTCCAACAAACTGGGAAACTTCAATATACACTTCAATTAATCAAATTAGTGTAAAGCTGTCAAGAACAATGAATTTTAACCTGCATTTGACTAAGAAATCGAATCTCTCAACAAAGTATGCCCTTCCAATAGAAAATACAAAGAAAATACAAATTAAGAAAGAAGAAAGAACAGTAAATAATTATAGATAATAGTAACATACTCAAACGTTGTTCATAGCAGACTGAAAAAATCCTGTCTATCTCCATGCCTAAATTCCTAATCGTGTTTGAAGTGACAAAGAAGCTTCCTCGTTCTCTAAAGTCTAAATGTTCCCAAGTTTTTGTTGCACCAATTTCTTTGCCTAGATAATGATGTCATCCAACTGAATAACTTAGTCTTCTAGGCATTGTGGTATAGTCCATCATATCCATTGTTACCTTAGTATGGAAAAAATCTTTGAGAAATGGTGCTAGACTAAATGCAAGTAATAGGGGAAAATGGGTCAACCTTTCCTTAAAGCCTCCTTCATTCCAGCTCAATTAGCAAATCCTACTGCAAAGAAGAGGCCCTGAGAATCACAAGGTTGATAATTTTACTTACATCAAGGCCAAAAACTTCTAGGTATGCTCCTACTCTCTTAGCTTTTAGACAAAAACTTTACTTTATATAAAACTTGTATTAGTGATGGAACCATTTCATCTTTCCAATTCTATCCTAATGACCTTTTCCTGGTGGCTAAACATCAAATGACTGCAGTAGAGATCAAGGTTTGAGGTGTGGAAATGGACCCCCATCACAGACGGTGATTTTGAACATGAATACTGAATGAATATCGGTCAAACCTAAGTAATCGACAATTGCAATTATCGCCATGATCACTTGCATCACAGACGGTGATTTTGAACATGAATACTGAATGAATGTCGGTCAAACCTAAGTAATCGACAATTGCAATTATCGCCATGATCACTTTCAATCATGTCCAAGATGATCGCGATCACACCAAGATCTGGGTGGAACACATTTATTTGCTGACATCTTACATCACAGAAATCTTGTCCCTGTCGGGAGCATAGCCCGTGATCACATGATCACAACAATGATCTCCACATTTCGTGCATTATCAAAACTCTAATGCCCTCAAGGCTCGATAGTAAACATGGCTTTAAGTGCCACAAGGCCTCGGCCACCAGTTAAGACAACATCTTTATGATGTCAGCAGAGGGTAGAATAATGCCAAGATCTCGGTAGGATCACGATCATCTTGGACGTGATTGAATGTGATATGACAACAATAATTTCAAATAATCCGATGGCCATGAACCGACACTAGAACACATTCTTGGCCACCCATGAGATGGGGTGGAGTGGTAATGTTACATCAAATCTTGGGAGTCCTATTGGAAACCTTACACATGGTAATGGCTGACCCCACTAACAATATTAAAAGCTGATGGAATATGTTGCACAAGTCATACCATCATCAAAAAAGTTGCAGTCCTTTACAGGATTCCCAGTATACATCGAGTCATCTCTAACGTTTACATCAAACATAGGATGATAATAAGTTAGGTCCCTATTAGCAATAAGCATTCCAATTATGCACAAATAGCATCAGTTGAGAAGTCAGAACCTAATTAAGTTCCAAGCAAGAGGGCATCAACAAGAGACAGCCAGTACTACTTCCCTGTGTCTGGCAGGACGGTTTTAAGAATAGACATAATCCCAAGAACACCATAACTTCCCTTCCCTTCTCTTCTCCCACTTGCTGCTGCTGCTGCTGCTGCTGCAA
This sequence comes from Iris pallida, assembly GCA_029216955.1. Taxonomy (NCBI): domain Eukaryota; kingdom Viridiplantae; phylum Streptophyta; class Magnoliopsida; order Asparagales; family Iridaceae; genus Iris; species Iris pallida. The sequence continues at coordinate 7,161,880 of JANAVB010009399.1, forward strand.
CTCAGCCAGAGTAACCTATTCCTCTTTGTACTAAACCTCCTTTCTACAACATGTATCCTAATAATGGAGTACTGAATCACTATCACACTCCTTTCTCCTTTCATGTTACACTTCATCCCTTTCCCTTTACTATTTATAGATCCTGCACTTACTCTAATGCCCCACGTCTCATTAATAAGTTGTGATGCTGTGGCGAGCTCAGCACCAAACAAATCTAAGCAGACAAACCCCACACCAAATCTATTATCCATCCATTCGCCATCCACATAGCCATAAATAGAAATGAGGAAAATGACCCACATGCGAATTGGCAAGAGTCCCAAGAAAAGCAGAGCTCTCTCAGCAATGAAAGATGGTACTCTCCTTCTTTCAATTAGTTTTCCCTTTCAAAGTAATCACGCCACAAGATACAGAATTGTAACTTCTCTCATCGTCCCATTTTTTCAATGTGAACTTATATGTGGAAGGAAGAAATTTTGCTAAATTCTCTCATAAAGGCGAAGCTATGGTGCATGGACACGGATTCGGCATGACAGGTTTTAGAGACGGCGTCACGGATTCGGCATCTATTTTGATGTGTCCTACTGTATTTTGAAGCTTCTTAGGACGAGAGTCCAACAATCTCTAGAATAGTCGTTTAGTTCAACCAACAACAACAAAAAATAATCATTTATGCTCCCAACTCGGATAAGAAAAAACCAACATGAGGAAACTTTTATCGATAACTCATTGACGGAGCTTTCATATGCTTCGTCCAATTGTGATGGAAGTAGCCAATTGTGATGGAGGTAGATTTGAATATAATGATCATAATTAATCATAAGAGATCCATCGCACATCTACCAATTTGACAAAGAATCATGAACAATTCTTGTTTGATGACTAATTCCTTATCTTATGAAAATCATTCAATTCGAAAATAAGCAAAATGTCTAAATATTAGTTAAACAACACAAGTCACAATAACAGCAAGAATAATAACAAGCGAGGCTAAAAGAAGACACACCTCTGATCAATGCTTCTGTCTGTCTAGACAGAAGCTGATCCAGATGGGCCGTGGGAATGCGACTTTGTGATGAAGGGGTGCTGCAACAGCTGCGCCGCCGTCTGCCTCCGGTTGGGCTCCTTCTGCAGGCAGCAGGCGATAAAGCTCCGGAAGTCCCGCGATGCGGTGGGCGGCGCCTCCGGCGGGTTCGAGTAGCAGATGGCGACCATTAAGCTGGCCCAGTCCCCCTGCCGTCCGAGATTGTCCCCGAACGGAAACCTTCCTAAATAGAACTCCAGGATGCTGAGCCCGAAGCTCCAGATGTCCCCGGCGTAGCCGTCGTAGACCCCCTGGTTGAGGTCGGTATTGATCCTCTCGGGGCTCATGTACGCGATGGTCCCGACGGAGGAGTTGCAGGGGTCCATCGTCTGCGCGAGGATGCGCCCGACGCCGAAGTCCGCGATCTTGACCTCGCGCTTGGAGTTGATGAGGAGGTTGGAGGGTTTGATGTCGCGGTGGACGATCTTGCGGCGGTGGAGGTAGGCGAGGCCCGCGAGGACCTGGCGGGCGACGTCGGCGAGGAAGGGCTCGCTGGCGATCTGGCGGTTCTCGAGCGATCCTCCGTCCATGAACTCCAGGAGGATCTGGATCTCGCCGGCGTGGTCGTACATGGCGTGGCATCGGACGACGAAGGGGTTGTCGGCGGTGCGGAGGATCTCGATCTCGCGGCAGATTTGGAGGCGGACGGAGGGTTCGTGGTTGCCGTAGATGACCTTGAGGGCGTAGATGCGGTTGCTGGGGCGGTGGCGGACCATCCAGACGGTGCCGCCGGAGCCGGAGCCGATGCGGCGGACGCGGTCGAGGTCGGAGAGGGCAGGGGTGGAGGAGACGGAGGAGGAGGAGATGGGAGGGGTGGTTCCGGCGGAGGAGGAGGTGGGAGGAGGGAGGGGGAGGGGGACGGCGAGGGAGGGGTCGCGCTGGGGGAGGGGGAGGGTCAGGTCGGGACGCCGCCGGCCGGTGGGCCGATTCGGGGTCAGTGGGTTTGCCGGTCGGCTCGGATCGGATTGGTTCAACATTGGGAAGAGAGGCGGAGATGAGAAATTGGGAAGAGGGAAAAGAAGAAGGAAGCTCTCACAAAGTCGTCTCTACTTTCTCTATTGTCGCTGTTGCTTACTACTTGCACAGCGTTACACGACCACCAACGTATGTATGTATAATTTGAGTTGTGGGATGAAATTTCCACATGTTGGGATGGCCGCTTCCGTGACTTTGGGTTGGTTGGTTGGTTGATTATGAAGTTACCATTTGTGGACCAAAGTTGGGCATTATCTCAACTATTATAATGCTGACTTAGAAACGTCTCAAAGTCCTTTGCCTCTATTTATTAATAAAATGAATTATAACCTTTTTTTACTATAGCATATGTATCTTCTCAAAAAATAAAAAAAAAATAAAAAAATCTTCTAACTATCCGTATGTATACGTAGAAGCATGAAAAATATGGAGTTCATGCGGATTACAAATTACCGCATAGGTACTATGGGCCAAACAGGTCCGCATGAAGGAAAGTCGCATGACTGTTCAAAGACATATGCGGCCCGTCGACAAACAACTGTAGAAGGAAGATATGCGGCAAGAGTAGTAGTTCGACTGATAAAGCTGACAAGTCCTGGCAAAACATGACAGTTCTGACACTTCGACAAGAAAGATAAGACGTGCGACGTCGCCCAAAAGTAGGGTTCGTACGCCTCCATGCGGCCAGAAGAGTGTCATCTAAGCCGCATGAACCTTATGCGGCTCAGACTTATGCGGCCCCAAAGTTTTCAAACTTCATGCAGCCAGGAGTACCTGTGATCCAAGCCGCATGAGTCTCATGCGACCCCACATGATCGAAGACTGAGAAAACTATACGCAACAGGACACGTGGCAATCTGACCAAGTCCTTAACTACCCAGATTTGCTGCAACAAAATCCCAACAAATCGACAGATGGCAGCCAAAGAGCGAATCTTCGCGTGCTAATCAGCCACGTGGCCGCAAGCCATCTATGCGGCTCAAAATACATCCGATTATAAATAGTAGGGTGCCACACCCCTGCAAAAGGCTGACAACCTTCAAGAGAAAAGTAATTTCTTCACGAGCTAGAGACTGCATCAGATAGTCCACGGAGTAAGGCAGAGTTGATAGCACTTTCCCGATGTAAGCCACCTGAATTTCAGGGTTTATTTTAAATTTTCTAAATGAATTATTTTCGATAAGTATTTTATATTAATTTAAATACGTATTTTGCAGCGTATTTCGTATTCTCTTGGTTTCCAGAATGCTTTAAATTTTTCCAAAACTATAGGTTTTCTCCTTGATCGGCATACCGCCGGTATACCGGTGTACACCGACGGCATACCGCCCGGACATGTTTTCTACACTTTAGATATTTTCGGTTTCTGATTTTTCATGAATAGTGTTTCGAATATTTTCGTGAATAGTATTTAGATATTTTCGTGAATAGTGTTTAAGATATTTTCGTGAATAGTATAGATGCACTCTATTATCCAATGGATAATTGGTTTTGTTTGAATGGCCATGATTGACCTAGACTTTCACATGGATCATGATCCAACGGCTAAGATTAATTCTCCCTTCTATATATACTATTTCACTTTCTCTCTCCTCTCTCTTTTCATTCTCTTCACTCTCTCTTCATTTCTTCTCTTCCCTTGGAGCTTGCCAAGAGCTTGGCCTTGAGGTCTAGAGTGTGGTTTCGTACCCCTCTTGGTGGTGGAGTAGAAGATTAGGCTTGGAGCTTAACCTAGGCAAGTACATCTTGCCAAACTCTTGGACAATAGTAATCTATTGTCATTTTTGTTTTCCTTGGTATTAAATGCTTAAAATTTTCCTAAACTCATTTTGGTAAGAATATTTTCCTTGTGATTCTCATCTATATGCATGTTTCTAAAATTGGTTTTAATTAGGTTTTGATTTTATAATAAAACCCAATATTGACTTAGTAGAAAACTCAGTATCAAGAGTGATACTGGCAATACCATCATGTATCTTGGTCACATATACATATATGAGGCCCTCACCTAGTTTGTATACCATGGATTTTGAGTTTGGTGGATATCGGAACCCGTTTCGGTATCCCGAGAACCTATTTTTGGAGTATTTTGATATATTGATCTATCAAATGTTTTGATTTATGAAAACTAATAGTCCCATGTTGTAGGAAATTAAATTTCATGCGATTTTGACTTTTGAAAATCCGAATTTTGATTTAAAATGAAATTTTTATGGCCGAAACAAGTTTTGAATTTTCAAAATCAACTTCCTGTGACAGTTCGAAAAATTCGTTGGAAATCCGTGGTAATCCGTTGGAAATTCGAACTTGCACCACTAAACTTGCTGTGACACTTCGAAAAATTCGTCGGTAATCCGCCGGATGATCCGGTTAGGATATTTTTGAATTTTTATATATATTTTAATTGCTGTAAAAATCTGAAAAAAATTGTATTTAAATACTATGTTAATTTAGCTAATTTATTATAATTTTTACAACATTTAATAAGTACATTTGGTATTTTATAAAAATAGGAAAACATAACTCATTTTTAGGATACATATGTTTGCTAATTTTTAATAAATATTTATGAAGGTTTATAAATTCCAGAAAAATTACTATAAATTTCTATAATTAATAAGAATCATTTTGGTACTTTATTTTATTTAAAATTGAGCTTTTTGTCTATCTCAAAAATTGTTGAAACTCAGTGTATAGTTTGATTTATTTATTGAATAGTTACGACTTACTAAGTTTTGAGTTGATTTGAATTATTGTAGTTTTGGACATCACCCCGCACTAGTATAAAGACCCTAAAAAATTAGCTTGGATATAGTGTCACCCCACATTGGACTTTTATGCTAGGTCTCCACTTGGCTAGTATCCAGTTAGGAGTCGTGTCACACCACTAGTGTAAAATCTTGAACATAACTTAGATGTTGAGTTTGTATATCATTTTGACAGGACACCGGATATCTATATCTTTATACTAGTATTCTTGCTTTGCTCGAGGCGAGTACCCCTATAAACTTTATTTACTGCATATGATAATGAATTACGTATGAACCATGTTAAAATACCGTTTCTTGAACTACAAGTCTGATCTTCACATGTTTTATACTGCTCTCAGTACCTGCCATATACTGCTCCCAGTATCTTTCACATGTTTTATACTGTTCTCGTATCTCCCACAATGTTTTTACTGTTCTCGTATCTCTCACATGTCAGAATATGGGTTATGTGGAAACTGATAGTTAAGTACGTGATCATGCCCCCTCTATTGTACCGAGCAAGGTCGTATTTTATATGTATACCTTGTCGTAGGCCATTATCCCGCATTTCTGTACGGATGTACACCTATACTTGTACACTTGTACGTATGTATATTTTATTTATATGTGCCGCAGTACATTGTACACCTATTGACCGATCATGTACCTGCTCCAGTTTTAAACTCTAGATATACATGTGTCGCAATGACAAATGTATTCCTGACATGATAGATCTGTGATATGACATGATTGTGATACGACATGAGACATGACATGATTCTTATTTACTACATCTCTTTTCATTCCATGCTCAGTATGTTTAGTTTGTAGAATCAGTACTTGCTCCCGTCCTGACAGGATAACGTTGTAGGAATATTTTCGGAGGAAGATTTGCTCTGTGATCTTTTCTATGTACCCACTACAGAGGACCAGGCTTTTGCTCCCGAAAAAGTCCCCGCGGGGAACCTCGCTTGGTAGTCTTGCTTAGATTATTTTTGGCTTAGTTATTGAACTGTTTAGACTATATTTGGTAGTTACTGGACTTTGTCTCTATTTAGATACTTTGGAAGTGTATTATTTAGTCTGTGCTTATTTTACCTTCGCTTATAGATGCTGTGTTGTGATGAACCTTTTAAATGTGATAATAGAACTGTTAGCAGTTTAGATCCTTTATTGTCTATTATTAGAACAGCTTACTACGCTTTAACCAAGCGTAGGCTGGACATGGCTCGGCCCGGCCCAACAATTTGGATAACGGGTCGTGACATGTTTTTAGTGGCGGTCCATGCAGGTCCAGACTTAAGTTGTTTAGCTACGTTATTGTACCAAACATGCCTGCAATTAGGATCTTAGGACAACTTGGTAACACTAGGAATAACAATTAGAACACCTAGAGGATTTCTAGGATTGCAATATAGGAAAACTCGTCACAGCATAGGACCGTTAACTGTATTTAGTCTTTTGCTTGAAATTCAGTGAGTTACAATTTTGACCAGGATAGTACCCTTGGGATGACCCCTGAGGATCTCACTCTCAATCTTACCTAGAAATTTGTTTCCACTTGTTTCCATTTGCTCTTCCTTAATTCGTTGTTGAATTCGATTTCTGATTTTCGTTGTTGACTTTGAATCTTGCATCATGATAAATTTTGTGGATTGAATTGTTACATATCCTGATAAGGTAAATGTCTGCTTTATTTATGGAGTTTAGAATTTATCGAAGCCATATTTGCTAGTATGACAAAAACATAGGGCCTGATTTTGGGTATACTTATCCTAGTTATGGAATTTAGATTTTCTCGCAGCCATACCGGTTGGCGTGGCGAGAATTCTAGATAACATGATTATAGGGTATATGCCTTATTTATGACTCTGTCGTTTATTACATATAAGCTTACTGGTGTGGCAAAAATTTTGACAACATGAATTCAGGAAGACGTGTATGGTTATCAGATCATATCTCAACTTGGTTCACTTCGTTATGACCGGATGAGCAAGAATAAGTTCTTATTATCTGTAATACCTGTTGTTCGTATTACGTATTTTGGAATACGTGTACGTATTTTATCTTGTTTCTATCTTGGTTTATTTTTGCATTCGCATTTTATTGGCTTGTTTCGGTTCGGTTTATGTGGGTTTGGTTTGGGTTGGTTTTGTATTGTGAACCCCCTACCTACCACCACCAACCCCCTTTATTAACCCATTCTCTTTCTCTCTCTTCATTAATCTTATCATCTTCACCACCATTACTTCCTTACCTACCAGAGAGAGGAGAGAGAGGTCTCGACAAGTGTAACTTGCTTCATGGAGGAACTCCAAATTTATTGTTTCATTCTCTTTCTTACAACATTTGGACTAACTTTAGAACTTGGCATTTTTACTTTCCATGGCTGGATTCTTGTAGATCTATATTTACTTTATTTTCGGATTTTTTGGGTTTTGATCTACTTAATCTTGTTATTTCTGTGTTTTGATGGTTCCATGTTGTAGAGAATCTCGTTCTACCACATTTTGACCTATGGAAGTTCGGATTTGGGTTCCGGATGATGGAGTTATGGAGCTTGAGGACTTGGCTCTCATGGTGTTCTTCTTCTCAGAAATTGGAAAAGAAGAACAGTACTTGACTTGACCGCATGAATATTTCATGCGGCAAGTGTTCCTTGAGCCGCATGGACTTTTCCCCACTTGGCCGCATATGCGCCCTTGTACTCTTCTGAGCCACATAAATTATCTTAGCCGCATGAGCCCCACCCCCACTTGAGTCGCAGCCGCATAGGCGCGTGACCCCGCTTCCGCATAAGTTCCGCTCCTACCTGCGCCGTATGGACTCGATTGATTGAGCCGCATGGACTCGATTGATTGAGCCGCATAGCCTTGTTCAGACTCTGCCGCATGAGCCCCTGTTATCTTGAGTCGCATGGACTTCATACGGCTTGCTTTTCAGCCGCATGAGTTCCTTCGCACCCAGTCGCATATGTGCTACTATTTTGGGCCGCATAAGGCCCATCCATCCTCTAGCCGCATATGTATCGCCCTTGCTCAGCCGCATAGGACTTCGTCTGATCATAGCCGCATATGCTGTTGAACCCCGGCCGCATGGCGATTGCTCCCTTCGCAGCCGCATAAGCTGACTCCCCTTCGTCCGCATGAACCCGCCTTTCCAGCCGCATGAACCTGTATTGACCCAGCCGCATGCGCCTTGGGCTCCCTGAGCCGCATGAGCGTGCAGACCCAGCCGCATGAACCTGTATTGACCCAGCCGCATGGACTCACTCCCCTTGAGCCGCATGGACTTTTGTGCCCTGTCTTCTTATCTTATTATTATTATATATATATTTTTATGCCCATTTTATATCCTTACGCCTTTTGTCATGAACTTGATTTTACTTAATATGTTTGGAAAGACTATTGTACATGGCATGATATGACAAGGAACTAGCATAACACGATAGTGACCCGTAGTGGTGCACTCTTGACAAGTAACCTGACATGACCTGATAGTGGCCCGTTGTGGCGCACTCCTGACTAGTACACTTGACATGATAACCTGACATGATTATCTCGAACAGCTGTTGCGACGGCTACCTGACATGACATGACCTGTATAATTAATCCTGACACCGTGGGCGATTATGCTTGTACAAATAATCCAGTCCTGTCTTGCATCATGTCTAGGAGGGGACTCCTGAGTACAACAGTCAGGAGTACCCATTAAAATGGACTAAGGCTAATAACTAGATTAATACATTAGTCATGACGAGATTTCCCAGCTATAGGCAATCCCGTTACCTGGGCACGCCTTGGGATCTGTAGCCTGCCGTCGAGTAGGGCACATTTCCAGCACACTGTCATGTGTTGCACCCTTCAAGCTACCTAAGGGTACATTCGTTTCCTGGACGATGTACCCACCTGAATTCAACTCTAATTCTTTTAACCCGGGTAACCTGGATGGTCTACAGGACTTGTGGCTATGGAGTAATCTCACTGCATCTTGCTAGTAAATAGGTCTGTGATAACCCTAGTTAGTTAAATTATCAAGCCGTAGTTCTTGCTTGGCCGTGAAATGATTGGATGGAGTCTAACCAGTCTAGTCTTGTCCTGATCCTGTTCCAGATTACTGCATGACCAGAATGCTTGTATTTATTTTACCGATAAATGGTGAGAATTCTAAGTTCTGTTCAGACGAAGGGTTACAACCCCGGTCCTTGTTGGGTTTATGGGTTGTAACCTGGTTATCTGAATGGTTCCATGGTTATCTCGTCGTATATCACCTGGATATGTTATCTTTATTTACCAGTTCTTACTACTTATTTATTTATTCTCTTGTACTGATTGCTGGTTTTAGTTCCTAAGTGAAGCTTCCTTTGTGGTACTTGCTCTTTCTGGGGTCTGACCCAGCTGGTTTTGTGTGGCCAGATTTTAGAGCAGCTTCAGAGGATCTACTGACTTTCCAGCCAGATGGTGAACACTAGACGGAACCCTGGCAACGAGTGGGCTATTTTTGGCTCTCCCACTCTATTGTAAAAATATTCTTTTGAGGCATTTAGCCGACTAGCACCTGTTTAGCTCGATTGTACTTTACTTACTGTCTGTCTACGGGCTGTAGCATGATTGACAGATCCTAGGGTTGATCATGTATGACTAAACTCTTGCTAGTCCTAACATTTTGTAAAGACTAGCTTCATGATCAGCTGAATATGTAATGTTTGGGACGCCTTACTATTGTATATTTAATGATCATACTTCTTGTAACCTTTTACTTACTTGCTTGTGATTGAGACACTAGGCTTGTTCATGACCTTAAGAGACTGTTGGCTTGTAGTTAAACCCTCATATATCTAGACAGCCGTGACCGTATAACGAGATAGATTCCATTTCACATACGTAGCTGGCTATGTCTGCCCCCGCTCTCCAGTATTCTGGTTCTGGGACGTGACAAGGTTTAAGTGGTGGCCCATGCAGGTCTTGTAAATCAAGATATGTGAGGGTTTACCGAATAGATGTCTCAATTAGTATTCGTCCTTGATCTCTGCTCGTATCTTCTGAATTACTCGATTCTTGTCCTGATCATATGCTTGTATCGTTGATCTGTCCTGGTCCTTCCTTATTGTTCCCTATGTCGTCTTCTTCAGCTGCATTGTTCCTGGACCTGCCGATCAGCAAGGCGGAGCACCTCCCGCGGACCAGCAGCAACCCGGGGATCAAGCCCAGCATTCCGGAGTAGCCTCCAGAGTTGTGCCTTCTGGCGGAGAGCCACCAGTCCAGCTAGTTCAGCCTGTAGAACCTGATGATGGCACTTTGGTAGGACTCGTCAGGACCTTGATAGCTTCTCAAGATCATCGTGGAGATGTCTTGCACCAGGTAGTGACGGATGCTTTGACCCGGGGCGGTCATCAGGGTAACAGTACGGCCAACAGCTTCAAGCGCTTGAACCCTCCCTTCTTTGACAGTAGTGAAGATGCTATCGCAGCAGATGCATGGCTTCAGGATACTGAAGTGATTCTCGAAGCAGCCAAAACTCCAGAGAATGAGAAGGTGGCCGTGGTGCGCCTGCAGTTGTTAGATCTTTGCCCGCAGCTGGTGGACAGCACAGGCCATGGGGTTAGTAGCACCCATTGCTTGGGCGATATTCAGAGAGAGATTCCAGACCAAGTATTTCGATGTTGTAGCTCAGTACGATCTACAGACGAGGTTCACCAATCTGTAGCAAGGAGGCAGGACGGTCGACGGATATGCGGCCGAGTTTTCCAGACTTATTCGGTTTGCTCCCACTTTGGTGGCAACCGAGTATGATAGAGCCCAGCGATTCCAGTAGGGGCTTCACTTGGAGATTTTATTGGCAGTTGAGCAGTTTGAGCATCAGACTTTTGATGCAGTCTTAAGAGCAGCCCGGAGGCATGAGTATACCTCCCAGAGGATCGTTGATAAGGCCGGAGGTCGGAATAGATCTCACGGCCAGATGAATCAGTCTTCAGCACCAGCCCCGGCAGCCAGGGCCTTGACTATTGGAGCTCCGAGGCGGGCGGCCTCAGTGACGTCGGTTCAGCATTCCATCCTGACGCACCCTCAGCAGCAGCAGCAGAAGCAGAAGCAATCTCCCGCAGTGGGTTGTTCTCATTGTGGGAAGCCAGGCCATGTAGTGGCAGAATGTCGCATGGCACAGGGATTGTGCCTGGCTTATGGAGCACCAGACCATATGGTTGGATCCTGCCCGAACAGGGGTGGTTCATCATCATCCAACCTTTCTAGCTCTTCGGTGAGAGGACCAGCACCGGTCCAGCAGCAGCAACAGTACCCATTGCCGAGGCCCGTGTCGCCTCAGACCCAAGTATTCCAGTAGCAGAACCCCCAGCAGTATGTACAACTCCAAGCCCAGAGTCAGAGCAGGCAGCGAGGATTTCAGCAGAGGGGACCAGCACCCCGAGGGCATGGTCAGGCTATGGTGATGACCGTAGAGGAAGGATTGGCACCAGGAGAGGTAGTGGCATGTACTATTCTCGTCAACTCCTTTTCAGCTTCAGCTTTATTTGATTCTGGTGCATCGCATTCTTTTATGTCTGCACGATTCGCGACACGGGTAGGATTGGAGCCCGAGTCATTATCAGTAAGGTTAAATATACTTACTGGTAATGGTCTTGTGGGAGTAGATAGAGTGTTTTCCTCGTGTCGGATCGTAGTTAGCGGTCGAGAGTTCCCCGCTAGATTGATAGAGTTTCCGATGGCCGATTATGATGCAGTCTTAGGGATGGATTGGTTGAGGAACCAGTATGCTAGAATAGACTGCCATATCGGCAGGGTTGTTTTTAGCATTCCAGGCGAGCCAGAGTTTTCCTTTTCCCGAGGTGAAGTTGAGCCTTCTCCTCCGATATTGCGGATGGCAGTAGCAGCAGTGCAGTTGCCCAGGATAGTGGATGAGTTCCTAGATGTTTTCTCAGAAGAGCTACCAGGTATGCCTCCAGAGCGGAAGATCGAGTTCACCATAGACTTGATTCCCGGGACAACCCCAGTGTCAGAGAGAGTCTACAGGATGGCGCCGTCAGAGTTGGAGATATTGTACAAGATGATTGAAGAACTTAGAACCAAGGGATTCATTCATGCTAGTGGATCACCTTGGAGAGCCCCGATACTTCTTGTGAAAAAGAAGGATGGTACGTCCAGGTTATGTGTTGATTATCGTACCTTGAACTCAGTGACAATCAAGAACAGATACCCTCTTTCGAGGATAGATGACTGGTTTGATCAACTCAAGGGGGCTTCAGTATTCTCGAAGATTGATTTGCGCTCAGGTTATCATCAGATCAGAGTCAGAGAGCAGGACATCCCGAAGACAGCTTTTAGATCGAGATATGGGCATTGGGAGTTCCTTGTTATGCCTTTTGGAGCAACCAATGCGCCGGCGGTATTCATGGATCTCATGAATCGCATCTTCATGCCCTACTTGGATCAGTTTGTGATTGTGTTCTTGGATGACATCCTGGTTTACAGCAAGAGTAAGGTGGAGCATGAGCAGCATCTCCGTGTGGTTCTTCAGATTCTCAGAGAGCACTAGTTATATGCCAAGTTCAGTAAATACGAGTTCTGGCTCGATCGTATTTCGTACTTGGGTCACATCATCACCAGAGGAGGAGTAGAAGTGGACCCCCAGAAGATTATGGCTATTGAGTCATGGCCAGTGCCCAGCACAGTTGCAGAGGTTCGTAGTTTTCTTGGATTGGCCGGCTACTACCGGCGGTTTGTTTCAAATTTTGCTCAAATTTTAGCGCCATTGATGCAGTTGTCCCGCAAGAATGCGCAGTTTGCTTGGACGGCAGAGTGTCAGAGTTCTTTTGAGCAGTTGAAGCGAGGCCTGATAACAGCTCCTATTCTCACGCTTCCAGATGGAACCGAAGAATTTTCAGTGTATTGTGATGCTTCAGGCAGAGGCCTAGGATGTGTTCTGATGCAACATGGGAAGGTGATAGCTTATGCATCACGACAACTTTGTGATCATGAGAGGAATTACCCAACCCATGACTTGGAGCTGGCAGCAGTAGTGTTTGCACTTAAGTTATGGAGGCACTATTTGTATGGAGATATGGTAGAGATTTTCACCGATCACAAGAGCCTGAAGTATGTTTTCACCCAGAAAGATCTTAACATGCGTCAGAGGAGATGGCTAGAACTACTTGTGGATTATGATGTCAACTTACAGTATCAACCTAGAAAGGCCAACGTTGTTGCAGATGCTTTGAGCAGGAGAGCCGGAGTTTATTTCCTAACAGCGCAGCCAGAACTGTTAGCAGATCTTCAGAAGATGAGTATAGAAGTTGTTCTTCCTTCCAGTGTGGCATTGATGGCCAGTATGCAAGTTCAGTCCACTATAGTCGAGAGGATCCAGATGGCGCAGTTAGCAGATTCCAAGCTTCAGCGACTCAGAGCAGAGTGTGAGGCAGGACGAAGACCAGAGTTATGCATTCATGAGGACGGTACACTTCGACATGGAAAGCATCTTTGTGTACCCAGTGGAGATATCAGGCAGGAGATCATGTCCGAGGCGCACAGTTCTCAGTATTCCATCCATCCTGGCAGTACGAAGATGTACCATGATATCCGTCAGCACTTCTGATGGAATGGCATGAAGCGGGAGATAGCTCGGTTTGTCTCTCGGTGTTTGGTTTGCCAACAAGTCAAGGCCGAACATCAGAGGCCGGCTGGACTTCTTCAGCCCTTGCCGACTCAAAAATGGAAGTGGGAGCATGTGACCATAGATTTTGTGACCGGATTGCCTAGGTCCCTAGCTGGTCGAGATGCTATTTGGGTTATAGTTGACAGACTCACGAAGGTGGCTCACTTTCTCCCATTCAGAGTTGGTCAGTCGACGGCTCAGCTAGCGGAGATGTACCTCAGGCAGATTGTCAGGTTGTATGGTGTGCCAGTCAGTATCATTTCGGACCGAGATTCAAGATTTACGTCACACTTTTGGCGTAGCCTGCAGGAGAGTTTGGGGACTCATCTCCAGTTCAGTTCAGCTTATCATCCGCAGACAGATGGCCAGTCAGAGCGCACGATCCAGACTCTTGAAGACATGTTGCGGTCTTGTACACTTGACTTCGGTGGTTCGTAGGAAGATCACTTGCACCTGGTAGAATTCTCGTACAATAACAGTTTCCAGGCCAGTATCCAGATGGCACCGTTCGAGGCACTGTATGGTAGGAAGTGCAGATCCCCGCTAGCTTGGGATGATGTTGGAGAGAGACAGATGCTCGGTCCAGAAATGATTGCCCAGACAGTTGAAGTGGTCAGGAGGGTCAGAGATCACCTTCGAGTTGCCCAAGATCGCCAGCGCCATTGGGCCGATTCTCATCGGCGTCCTCTCGAGTTTTCGGTCGGCGATCATGTATTCCTGAGGATTTTGCCTAACCGTGGCGTCATTCATTTCGGCGTACGGGGAAAGCTTAGTCCTTGGTATATAGGAACGTTTAACATTCTGGAGCGAGTAGAAGATGTATCCTATCGTCTCGCTCTTCCGCCGTCGTTAAGCGAGGTGCATGACGTGTTCCATGTATCCCAATTACGACAGTATATCCCGTACCCGAGCCATATCCTGGATCATTCGGAATTGGCTGTTGGTACCAACCTTACGTATGAGGAGAGGCCCGTGTCTATATTGGACCGGAGAGAGAAGATCCTCAAGAATAAGACTATCAAGTTAGTCCGAGTTGCTTGGGGTCATCACTCTTTGGGGAGTCAATGTGGGAGCGTGAGGATGATATCCGATCGCGATATTCCGACTTGTTTGACTCGTGAGGTATAATATCTTTCTTATGCCTCATGCCTTCGATTCCTTGCTTGCATGATTGATTGATTGTCTAGTATAGCTTACTTGTTATTAGTATAGCTTGTCATTGCTCCTCTAGCCTCTTGATTAAATTTCGAGGATGGAATTCTTTTAAGGAGGGTAGAGTTGTAATGCCTGTTGTTCGTATTACGTATTTTGGAATACGTGTACGTATTTTATCTTGTTCCTAGCTTGGTTTATTTTTGCATTCGTATTTCATTGGCTTGGTTCGGTTCGGTTTATATGGGTTTGGTTTGGGATTAGTTTTGTATTGTGAACCCCCTACCTACCACCACCAACCCCCTTTATTAACCCAATCTCTTTCTCTCTCTTCATTAATCTCATCATCTTTCCCACCATTACTTCCTTACCTACCAGAGAGAGGAGAGAGAGGTCTAGGCAAGTACAACTTGCTTCATGGAGGAACTCCAAATTTATTGCTTCATTCTCTTCCTTACAGTATTTGGACTAACTTTAGAACTTGGCATTTTTACTTTCTATGGCTAGATTCTTGTAGATCTATATTTATCTTATTTTTGGATTTCTTGGGTTTTGATCTACTTAATCTTGTTATTTCTGTGTTTTGATGGTTCCATGTCGTAGAGAATCTCGTTCTACCCCATTTTGACCTATGGAAGTTCGGATTTGGGTTCCGGATGATGGAGTTATGGAGCTTGAGGACTTGGCTCTCATGGTGTTCTTCTTCTCAAAAATTGGAGAATAAGAACAGTACTTGACTTGACCGCATGAACATTTCATGCGGCAAGTGTTCCTTGAGCCGTATGGACTTTTCCCCACTTGGCCGCATATGCGCCATTGTACTCTTCTGAGCCGCATAAATTATCTTAGCCGCATGAGCCCTCCCACTTAAGTCGTAGCCGCATAGGCGCGTGACCCCGCTTCCGTATAAGTTCCGCTCCTACCTGCGCCGCATGGACTCGATTGATTGAGCCGCATGGACTCGATTGATTGAGCTGCATAGCCTTGTTCAGACTCCGCCGCATGAGCCCCTGTTATCTTGAGTCGCATGGACTTCATACGGCTAGCTTTTCAGCCGCATGAGTTCCTTCGCACCCAGCCGCATATACGCTACTGTTTTGGGCCGCATAAGGCCCATCCATCCTCCAGCCGTATTTGTATCGCCCTTGCTCAGCCGCATAGGACTTCGTCTGATCATAGCCGCATATGCTGTTGAACCCCGGCCGCATGGCGATTGCTCCCTTCGCAGCCGCATAAGCTGACTCCCCTTCGTCCGCATGAACCCGCCTTTCCAGCCGCATGAACCTGTATTGACCCAGCCGCATGCGCCTTGGGCTCCCTGAGCCGCATGAGCGTGCAGACCCAGCCGCATGAACCTGTATTGACCCAGCCGCATGGACTCACTCCCCTTGAGCCGCATGGACTTTTGTGCCCTGTCTTCTTATCTTATTATTATTATATATATATTTTTATGCCCATTTTATATCCTTACGCCTTTTGTCATGAACTTGATTTTACTTAATATGTTTGGAAAGACTATTGTACATGGCATGATATGACAAGGAACTAGCATAACACGATAGTGACCCGTAGTGGTGCACTCTTGACAAGTAACCTGACATGACCTGATAGTGGCCCGTTGTGGCGCACTCCTGACTAGTACACTTGACATGATAACCTGACATGATTATCTCGAACAGCTGTTGCGACGGCTACCTGACATGACATGACCTGTATAATTAATCCTGATACCGTAGGCGATTGTGCTTGTACAAATAATCCAGTCCTGTCTTGTATCATGTCTAGGAGGGGACTCCTGAGTACCACGATCAGGAGTACCCATTAAAATGGACTAAGGCTAATAACTAGATTAATACATTAGTCATGACGAGATTTTCCAGCTATAGGCAATCCCGTTACCTGGGCACGCCTTGGGATCTGTAGCCTGCCGTCGAGTAGGGCACATTTCCAGCACACTGTCATGTGTTGCACCCTTCAAGCTACCTAAGGGTACATTCGTTTCCTGGACGATGTACCCACCTGAATTCAACTCTAATTCTTTTAACCCGGGTAACCTGGATGGTCTACAGGGCTTGTGGCTATGGAGTAATCTCACTGCATCTTGCTAGTAAATAGGTCTGTGATAACCCTAGTTAGTTAAATTATCAAGCCGTAGTTCTTGCTTGGACGTGAAATGATTGGATGGAGTCTAACCAGTCTAGTCTTGTCCTGATCCTGTTCCAGATTACTGCATGACCAGAATGCTTGTATTTATTTTACCGATAAATGGTGAGAATTCTAAGTTCTATTCAGACGAAGGGTTACAACCCCGGTCCTTGTTGGGTTTACGGGTTGTAACCTGGTTATCTGAATGGTTCCATGGTTATCTCGTCGTATATCACCTGGATATGTTATCTTTATTTACCAGTTCTTACTACTTATTTATTTATTCTCTTATGCTGATTGCTGGTTTTAGTTCCTAAGTGAAGCTTCCTTTGTGGCACTTGCTCTTTCTGGGGTCTGACCCAGCTGGTTTTGTGTGGCCAGATTTTAGAGCAGCTTCAGAGGATCTACTGACTTTCCAGCCAGATGGTGAACACTAGACGGAACCCTGGCAACGAGTGGGTTATTTTTGGCTCTCCCACTCTATTGTAAAAATATTCTTTTGAGGCATTTAGCCGACTAGCACCTGTTTAGCTCGATTGCACTTTACTTACTGTCTGCCTACGGGCTGTAGCATGATTGACAGATCCTAGGGTTGATCATGTATGACTAAACTTTTGCTAGTCCTAACATTTTGTAAAGACTAGCTTCATGATCAGCTGAATATGTAATGTTTGGGATGCCTTACTATTGTATATTTAATGATCATACTTCTTGTAACCTTTTACTTACTTGCTTGTGATTGAGACACTAGGCTTGTTCATGACCTTAAGAGACTGTTGGCTTGTAGTTAAACCCTCATATATCTAGACAGCCGTGACCGTATAACGAGATGGATTCCATTTCACATACGTAGCTGGCTATGTCTGCCCCCGCTCTCCAGTATTCTAGTTCTGGGACGTGACAAGGTTTAAGTGGTGGCCCATGCAGGTCTTGTAAATCAAGATTTGTGAGGGTTTACCGAATAGATGTCTCAATCAGTATTCGTCCTTGATCTCTGCTCGTATCTTTTGAATCACTGGATTCTTGTCCTGATCATATGCTTGTATCGTTGATCTGTCCTGGTCCTTCCTTATTGTTCCCTATGTCGTCTTCTTCAGCGGCATTGTTCCTGGACCTGCCGATCAGCAAGGCGGAGCACCTCCCGCGGACCAGCAGCAACCCGGGGATCAAGCCCAGCATTCCGGAGTAGCCTCCAGAGTTGTGCCTTCTGGCGGAGAGCCACCAGTCCAGCTAGTTCAGCCTGTAGAACCTGATGATGGCACTTTGGTAGGACTCGTCAGGACCTTGATAGCTTCTCAAGATCATCGTGGAGATGCCTTGTACCAGGTAGTGACGGATGCTTTGACCCGGGGCGGTCATCAGGGTAACAGTACGGCCAATAGCTTCAAGCGCTTGAACCCTCCCTTCTTTGACGGTAGTGAAGATGCTATCGCAGCAGATGCATGGCTTCAGGATACTGAAGTGATTCTCGAAGCAGCCAAAACTCCAAAGAATGAGAAGGTGGCCGTGGTGCGCCTGCAGTTGTTAGATCTTTGCCCGCAGCTGGTGGGCAGCGCAGGCCATGGGGTTAGTAGCACCCATTGCTTGGGCGATATTCAGAGAGAGATTCCAGACCAAGTATTTCGATGTTGTAGCTCGGTACGATCTACAGACGAGGTTTACCAATCTATAGCAAGGAGGCAGGACGGTCGACGGATATGCGGCCGAGTTTTCCAGACTTAGTCAGTTTGCTCCCACTTTGGTGGCAACCGAGTATGATAGAGCCCAGCGATTCCAGTAGGGGCTTCACTTGGAGATTTTATTGGCAGTTGAGCAGTTTGAGCATCAGACTTTTGATGCAGTCTTAAGAGCAGCCCGGAGGCATGAGTATACCTCCCAGAGGATCGTTGATAAGGCCGGAGGTCGGAATAGATCTCACAGCCAGATGAATCAGTCTTCAGCACCAGCCCCGGCAGCCAGGGCCTTGACTATTGGAGCTCCGAGGCAGGCGGCCTCAGTGACGTCGGTTCAGCATTCCATCCCGACGCACCCTCAGCAGCAGCAGCAGAAGCAGAAGCAATCTTCCGCAGTAGGTTGTTCTCATTGTGGGAAGCCAGGCCATGTAGTGGCAGAATGTCGCAGGTCACAGGGATTGTGCCTGGCTTGTGGAGCACCAGACCATATGGTTGGATTCTGCCCGAACAGGGGTGGTTCATCATCATCCAACCTTTCTAGCTCTTCGGTGAGAGGACCAGCACCGGTCCAGCAGCAGCAACAGTACCCATTGCCGAGGCCCTTGTCGCCCAGACCCAAGTATTCCAGCAGCAGAACCCCCAGCAGTATGTACAAGTCCAAGCCCAGAGTCAGAGCAGGCAGCGAGAATTTCAGCAGAGGGGACCAATACCCCGAGGGCATGGTCAGGCTATGGTGATGACCGTGGAGGAAGGATTGGCACCAGGAGAGGTAGTGGCGGGTACTATTCTCGTCAACTCCTTTCCAGCTTCAGCTTTATTTGATTCTGGTGCATCGCATTCTTTTATGTCTGCACGATTCGCGACACGGGTAGGATTGGAGCCCGAGTCATTATCAGTAAGGTTAAATATACTTACTGGTAATGGTCTTGTGGGAGTAGATAGAGTGTTTTCCTTGTGTCGGATCGTAGTTAGCGGTCGAGAGTTCCCCGCTAGATTGATAGAGTTCCCGATGGCCGATTATGATGCAGTCTTAGGGATGGATTGGTTGAGGAACCAGTATGCTAGAATAGACTGCCATATCGGCAGGGTTGTTTTTAGCATTCCAGGCGAGCCAGAGTTTTCCTTTTCCCGAGGTGAAGTTGAGCCTTCTCCTCCGATATTGCGGATGGCAGTAGCAGCAGTGCAGTTGCCCAGGATAGTGGATGAGTTCCCAGATGTTTTCTCAGAAGAGCTACCAGGTATGCCTCCAGAGCGGGAGATCGAGTTCACCATAGACTTGATTCCCGGGACAACCCCAGTGTCAGAGAGAGTCTACAGGATGGCGCCGTCAGAGTTGAAGATATTGTACAAGATGATTGAAGAACTTAGAACCAAGGGATTCATTCATGCTAGTGGATCACCTTGGAGAGCCCCGATACTTCTTGTAAAAAAGAAGGATGGTACGTCCAGGTTATGTATTGATTATCGTACCTTGAACTCAGTGACAATCAAGAACAGATACCCTCTTCCGAGGATAGATGACTTGTTTGATCAACTCAAGGGGGCTTCAGTATTCTCGAAGATTGATTTGCGCTCAGGTTATCATCAGATCAGAGTCAGAGAGCAGGACATCCCGAAGACAGCTTTTAGATCGAGATATGGGCATTGGGAGTTCCTTGTTATGCCTTTTGGAGCAACCAATGTACCGGCGGTATTCATGGATCTCATGAATCGCATCTTCATGCCCTACTTGGATCAGTTTGTGATTGTGTTCTTGGATGACATCCTGGTTTACAGCAAGAGTAAGGTGGAGCATGAGCAGCATCTCCGTGTGGTTCTTCAGATTCTCAGAGAGCACTAGTTATATGCCAAGTTCAGTAAATACGAGTTCTGGCTCGATCGTATTTCGTACTTGGGTCACATCATCACCAGAGGAGGAGTAGAAGTGGACCCCCAGAAGATTGTGGCTATTGAGTCATGGCCAGTGCCCAGCACAGTTGCAGAGGTTCGTAGTTTTCTTGGATTGGCCGGCTACTACCGGCGGTTTGTTTCAAATTTTGCTCAAATTTCAGCGCCATTGACGCAGTTGTCCCGCAAGAATGCGCAGTTTGCTTGGACGGCAGAGTGTCAGAGTTCTTTTGAGCAGTTGAAGCGAGGCCTGATAACAACTCCTATTCTCACGCTTCCAGATGGAACCGGAGAATTTTCAGTGTATTGTGATGCTTCAGGCAGAGGCCTAGGATGTGTTCTGATGCAACATGGGAAGGTGATAGCTTATGCATCACGACAACTTTGTGATCATGAGAGGAATTACCCAACCCATGACTTGGAGCTGGCAGCAGTAGTGTTTGCACTTAAGTTATGGAGGCACTATTTGTATGGAGATATGGTAGAGATTTTCACCGATCACAAGAGCCTGAAGTATGTTTTCACCCAGAAAGATCTTAACATGCGTCAGAGGAGATGGCTAGAACTACTTGTGGATTATGATGTCAACTTACAGTATC
This sequence comes from Iris pallida, assembly GCA_029216955.1. Classification (NCBI taxonomy): domain Eukaryota; kingdom Viridiplantae; phylum Streptophyta; class Magnoliopsida; order Asparagales; family Iridaceae; genus Iris; species Iris pallida. Next base: position 7,182,809 of record JANAVB010009399.1, read on the forward strand.
ATCCTAGAAAGGCCAACGTTGTTGCAGATGCTTTGAGCAGGAGAGCCGGAGTTTATTTTCTAACAGTACAGTCGGAACTGTTAGCAGATCTTCAGAAGATGAGTATAGAAGTTGTTCTCCCTTCCAGTGTGGCATTGATGGCCAGTATGCAAGTTCAGTCCACTATAATCGAGAGGATCCAGATGGTGCAGTCAGCAGATTCCAAGCTTCAGCGACTCAGAGCAGAGTGTGAGGCAGGACGAAGACCCGAGTTATGCATTCATGAGGATGGTACACTTCGACATGGGAAGCATCTTTGTGTACCTAGTGGAGATATCAGGCAGGAGATCATGTCCGAGGCGCACAGTTTTCAGTATTCCATCCATCCTGGCAGTACGAAGATATACCATGATATCCGTCAGCACTTCTGGTGGAATGGCATGAAGCGGAAGATAGCTCGGTTTGTGTCTCGGTGTTTGGTTTGCCAACAAGTCAAGGCCGAACATCAGAGGCCGGCTGGACTTCTTCAGCCCTTGCCGACTCAAAAATGAAAGTGGGAGCATGTGACCATAGATTTTGTGACCGGATTGCCTAGGTCCCTAGCTGGTCGAGATGCTATTTGGGTTATAGTTGACAGACTCACGAAGGTGGCTCACTTTCTCCCATTCAGAGTTGGTCAGTCGACGGCTCAGCTCGCGGAGATATACCTCAGGCAGATTGTCAGGTTGTATGGTGTGCCAGTCAGTATCACCTCGGACCGAGATTCAAGATTTACGTCACACTTTTGGCGTAGCCTGCAGGAGAGTTTGGGGACTCATCTCCAGTTCAGTTCAGCTTATCATCCGCAGACAGATGGCCAGTCAGAGCGCACGATCCAGACTCTTGAAGACATGTTGCGGTCTTGTACACTTGACTTCGGTGGTTCGTAGGAAGATCACTTGCACCTGGTAGAATTCTCGTACAACAACAGTTTCCAGGCCAGTATCCAGATGGCACCGTTCGAGGCACTGTATGGTAGGAAGTGCAGATCCCCGCTAGCTTGGGATGATGTTGGAGAGAGACAGATGCTCGGTCCAGAAATGATTGCCCAGACAGTTGAAGTGGTCAGGAGGGTCAGAGATCACCTTCGAGTTGCCCAAGATCGCCAGCGCCATTGGGCCGATTCTCATCGGCGTCCTCTCGAGTTTTCGGTCGGCGATCATGTATTCCTGAGGATTTTGCCTAACCGTGGCGTCATTCATTTCGGCGTACGGGGAAAGCTTAGTCCTTGGTATATAGGAATGTTTAACATTCTGGAGCGAGTAGAAGATGTATCCTATCGTCTCGCTCTTCTGCCATCGTTAAGCGAGGTGCATGACGTGTTCCATGTATCCCAATTACGACAGTATATCCCGTACCCGAGCCATATCCTGGATCATTTGGAATTGGCTGTTGGTACCAACCTTACGTATGAGGAGAGGCCCGTGTCTATATTGGACCGGAGAGAGAAGATCCTCAAGAATAAGACTATCAAGTTAGTCCGAGTTGCTTGGGGTCATCACTCTTTGGGGAGTCAATGTGGGAGCGTGAGGATGATATCCGATCGCGATATCCCGACTTGTTTGACTCGTGAGGTATAATATCTTTCTTATGCCTCATGCCTTCGATTCCTTGCTTGCATGATTGATTGATTGTCTAGTATAGCTTGCTTGTTATTAGTATAGCTTGTCATTGCTCCTCTAGCCTCTTGATTAAATTTCGAGGACGGAATTCTTTTAAGGAGGGTAGAGTTGTAATGCCTGTTGTTCGTATTACGTATTTTGGAATACGTGTACGTATTTTATCTTGTTCCTAGCTTGGTTTATTTTTGCATTCGTATTTCATTGGCTTGGTTCGGTTCGGTTTATATGGGTTTGGTTTGGGATTGGTTTTGTATTGTGAACCCCCTACCTACCACCACCAACCCCCTTTATTAACCCAATCTCTTTCTCTCTCTTCATTAATCTCATCATCTTTCCCACCATTACTTCCTTACCTACCAGAGAGAGGAGAGAGAGGTCTAGGCAAGTGCAACTTGCTTCATGGAGGAACTCCAAATTTATTGCTTCATTCTCTTCCTTACAGCATTTGGACTAACTTTAGAACTTGGCATTTTCACTTTCTATGGCTAGATTCTTGTAGATCTAAATTTACCTTATTTTTGGATTTTTTGGGTTTTGATCTACTTAATCTTGTTATTTCTGTGTTTTGATGGTTCCATGTTGTAGAGAATCTCGTTCTACCCCATTTTGACCTATGGAAGTTCGGATTTGGGTTCCGGATGATGGAGTTATAGAGCTTGAGGACTTGGCTCTCATGGTGTTCTTCTTCTCAGAAATTGGAGAAGAAGAACAGTACTTGACTTGACCGCATGAACATTTCATGCGGCAAGTGTTCCTTGAGCCGTATGGACTTTTTCCCACTTGGCCGCATATGCGCCATTGTACTCTTCTGAGCCGCATAAATTATCTTAGCCGCATGAGCCCCCCCCACTTAAGTCGCAGCCGCATAGGCGCGTGACCCCGCTTCCGTATAAGTTTCGCTCCTACCTGCGTCGCATGGACTCGATTGAGCTGCATAGCCTTGTTCAGACTCCGCCGCATGAGCCCCTGTTATCTTGAGTCGCATGGACTTCATACGGCTAGCTTTTCAGCCGCATGAGTTCCTTCGCACCCAGCCGCATATACGCTACTGTTTTGGGCCGCATAAGGCCCATCCATCCTCCAGCCGCATTTGTATCGCCCTTGCTCAGCCGCATAGGACTTCGTCTGATCATAGCCGCATATGCTGTTGAACCCCGGCCGCATGGCGATTGCTCCCTTCGCAGCCGCATAAGCTGACTCCCCTTCATCCGCATGAACCCGCCTTTCCAGCCGCATGAACCTGTATTGACCCAGCCGCATGCGCCTTGGGCTCCCTGAGCCGCATGAGCGTGCAGTCCCAGCCGCATGAACCTGTATTGACCCAGCCGCATGGACTCACTCCCCTTGAGCCGCATGGACTTTTGTGCCCTGTCTTATTATCTTATTATTATTATTATTATTATTATATATATATTTTTATGCCCATTTTATATCCTTACGCCTTTTGTCATGAACTTGATTTTACTTAATATGTTTGGAAAGACTATTGTACATGGCATGGTATGACAAGGAACTAGCATAACACGATAGTGACCCGTAGTGGTGCACTCTTGACAAGTAACCTGACATTACCTGATAGTGGTCCGTCGTGGCGTACTCCTGACTAGTACACTTGACATGATAACCTGACATGATTATCTCGAACAGCTGTTGCGACGGCTACCTGGCATGACATAACCTGTATAATTAATCCTGACACCGTGGGCGATTGTGCTTGTACAAATAATCCAGCCCTGTCTTGCATCATGTCTAGGAGGGGACTCCTGAGTACCACGGTCAGGAGTATCCATTAAAATGGACTAAGGCTAATAACTAGATTAATACATTAGTCATGACGTGATTTTCCAGCTACAGGCAATCCCGTTACCTTGGCACGCCTTGGGATCTGTAGCCTGCCGTCGAGTAGGGCACATTTCCAGCACACTGTCATGTGTTGCACCCTTCAAGCTACCTAAGGGTACATTCGTTTCCTGGACGATATACCCACCTGAATTCAACTCTAATTCTTTTAACCCGGGTAACCTGGATGGTCTGCAGGGCTTATGGCTGTGGAGTAATCTCACTGCATCTTGCTAGTAAATAGGTCTGTGATAACCCTAGTTAGTTAAATTATCAAGCCGTAGTTCTTGCTTGGCCGTGAAATGATTGGATGGAGTCTAACCAGTCTAGTCTTGTCCTGATTCTGTTCTAGATTACTGCATGACCAGAATGCTTGTATTTATTTTACCGATAAATGGTGAGAATTCCAAGTTCTGTTCAGACGAAGGGTTACAACCCCGGTCCTTGTTGGGTTTACGGGTTGTAACCTGGTTATCTGAATGGTTCCATGGTTATCTCGTCGTATATCACCAGGATATGTTATCTTTATTTACCAGTTCTTACTACTTATTTATTTATTCTCTTGTGCTGATTGCTGGTTTTAGTTCCTAAGTGAAGCTTCCTTTGTGGCACTTGCTCTTTCTGGGGTCTGACCCAGCTGGTTTTGTGTGGCCAGATTTCGGAGCAGCTCCAGAGGATCTACCGACTTTCCAGCCATATGGTGAACACTAGACGGAACCCTGGCAACGAGTGGGTTATTTTTGGCTCTCCCACTCTATTATAAAAATATTCTTTTGAGGCGTTTAGCCGACGAGCACCTGTTTAGCTCGATTGCACTTTACTTACTGTCTACCTACGGGCTGTAGCATGATTGACAGATCCTAGGGTTGATCATGTATGACTAAACTCTTGCTAGTCCTAACATTTTGTAAAGACTAGCTTCATGATCAGCTGAATATGTAATGTTTGGGACGCCTTACTATTGTATATTTAATGATCATACTTCTTGTAACCTTTTACTTACTTGCTTATGATTGAGACACTAGACTTGTTCATGACCTTAAGAGACTGTTTGTAAGCCCTTGACCCGAAATCCCTATTTATTTTTTTATTAAATAATGCTGGATTATTAAATATTGCATATTAGTGATTAAAGAATATAGATGTAATATATATGTATACATGTTAGTACTTACTCGTAAATAGTAAGAGAAAACAGAGGGTTTTCTCAAACATCTTAAAGGGGGACCTTTCCCAAATTATTGTAAAATAGGGGGGGCTTTAGTACAATTCTTCAGATTTAAATTCAAACGGCTACGAGTTTGAATCAATTCGAGAATTCAAATCTCGAAAGGATTTGGCTTCAGGTGAGATTCAAACTTGTAGCAATCTCTGGGAAGGATTCGGAGCTATAAAAAATGCCTATATAAATAGCGTAGCCATTGTCCCTGCCATCCTCTCGAAACCCTAGCAACCCAACTTCGTCCCCGCCGCTCGACCATCAAGAAGAAGACTGAGGAATCACCCACACTTTGTTTCTAAAATACAGGGATTTCCCCTGGCCCTGATTGAAACCTCTGTTATGTGTATCATGTGTTTGAAACAATGGGTAGAAGGTTTTGAGTTTGTGCACAAAGCCATTAAAACCTGAGGACAGTGTGTAAGTACCTAACTAGTGGTGTGTCCCTTGAGGGAGACTCTGTTTTGACACATGAAAGCCTGGTGCAGCAGCTACAGGTATACCATATGTAGGAATATCTCTTATAAAGTAATAGTGGTGTGTGTATGGGGATTACCTCTGTATCCAATGAATAAGTCTATATGAGCCTTCCTTTGTATCCCTTGGATACTGTCAGGTGTACTTTCCCTTTGTTATCTGATTGGTATTAGCAGGGGATATGTATTTTTCATATTGTTTTGGGTAGGTTTGCTACCAACCAAATAGGAGGGAATGGTAGGTGTTCGACTTAATGACTAAATGAGGTTTCGTATCATAGGAACACATACACCAAAACGCAAAACCAACATGTATCGATAGAGGCAAGGAGATCAATAGGAGTAACCTGGGCTTTACGAAGACCTGTGTATATGCATTTATATACTACGACATCAGTTTTTATACCGTAATCTTACATTTTGCAAGGTAGTAAAGGGATAGATGAATGTATAGTGTTATACTCAAATAACTACTCCGGGTGACCCGAGTGTACCCTCTCTTAACACCATATCATTGTAAACTGAATTATGCATCAGACCTTGCTTCGATTAGGATCAGCCACTGAACGAGGTAATATACTACATGAATCATGTTCCACAGTTAGATTGCTTACAGTCCTAGTTGGTTTCAGCCAGGTTGTTCTTTCACCCAACCTCATGCATCTCCTGATGCCTTTGTTCAGTCCAGGAAGGGGAGTTATACCATACCACTATATGTCGAGTTACAACTTAATGCACATTATGGACTAATAGCCTTACCCTTTATTTAATACTCAATTTCTTTCGCTGTAGGCAAATTATGCAGGAAGATTGTAGCCCTGGTTGCCACTCATTGGTGTCAATAAGTAGCCAGTTAGCAGTTGGTGAGAATAGGTACTGTGAGTTGGTTTAAACCTTGGAAGAACCAAGGGAATCCTGGGTTCAGTCATCACATTATGACCCTCACCTACACTTTAGGAAAACTGTCAGGAAGTCTTCCCAAACACCAGTATCTCCTAAATTGTGTGCTGTGTTAATGACCTAAATATTAAGATTCGAACCAATACCATTGCCTGGCCTCACCTAGCCTTACTGTCGTATAGAGATTCTGAAGGTTCATGCTCAGAAGGAGCCTATGTGCTTCCTGTGAAGCATGACTTCCAACTTTTGGTCTCGCAATTACCTGATTGGAAAATGCATAGGGAGAGACTCTTACATTATTATTGAGCTAACTGCTTTAACTGAATGAATGTGTAACTAATGTACCCAATCAGTTTCCTCTTGTTGCTTATTCTTTCAGGAAAAGAATACTCTGCAATAATCTATTTTGCACCAGGAAGAATGTTGCTCCCATAACATTCTTTCCATGGGCTTGTAGCAGCATCAATTTGATGAATTGTTCCTTCCTTTAGTCACAATTTGCAATGCTCGATGTATTGGCATTTAATAGTGCTTTGAGTTTTCCTGTGTCCCCAGTTAGTGGTGTGTACAAACCTGGAATTCATTTATACCCAGGAGTGTGCGCGTAGTGCAGGCTAAACACCCGGTCCTATAGGTGTTTATGGAGGTCGGGTTTAGAGTGTCCTGCACATTGCAGGATCAACCATCTTCCGGGTGGCATTATGGTAGAGCAGCTTATACAGGAGGGGAAATCAAATTAGTGCTGCAGGTTAGCAGTACCATGAATATGTTTTAGAGGAGTTTTCATGTGTTGGTATTGTTCATAGGCTTTTCCTTCCAGGTGCAATTGAATAGCATGCTGCTGTGATGTTGTTGCCCTTCTAAACATTGCTTGTATTGGTCTAGTATCACTCACAAGCTCCTGGAGTTTCTATTCTTTATCTTATATATTCCTTACTTGATGCATGCACTGATCACCTAATGTGCACAGGTCATTCCATTCCTGGACAGTAACTGACCACACTAGTTCCTTGTTTTTAGTATCAGTTATACCTTGGTCCAAATCCAGAGTCTTTAGAGTATGGTTATGTGTATCCGTTGTTTTGTTCAAAATTCAGTATTGGGATAGGTGTTCATCCTTAGAACTGTATATGCCAACCATCTCATGAGAGTTCACTGATTCCAGTTGGCCATCAGCCCTTATATTAGGTCCATCATTTCGAAGCCTTGATCACAGCAAATCATAGGATCCATTCCTGTTTGACACAGGAAACAGAGGGAAATAACAAATTAGGGACTCTTGAGACTACCTGTTGGGTTAAGGATGGGTTATAAAAAGCTTCACAACCCACATGACCAACTAGATAGACAGGTTAGCAAGTTAAACTCTAAGTAACCAGCATGATAGCATCCAGATTAGAGGTTATGGTACCAACTTAGGTGACTATATGGCAGCAGGTAAGATAGTAGAGTATGTCCTCACTAGAGACTCTTAGAAAGACCAAAAAGGGCAAGGTAGGCAAACAAAACAGATTAAGACGAGAGTAAAAGAGTAGAATTGAACAATAGTTATTTTTAGTTGTACCATATATTTGATTCAAACTTGAATTACAATATAGGTTCAGTGGACTTCGACTCGGCACCTAACTCTTGTTTCCAACTCAAGACGACAAGCAAGTACACTTTCTGTCCTACTTCCAATTCTGATGGTTTTGTGCAGTATATGGTCATATGTTCTTTTGCTTGATGACACGATGGATACACGAGTGAGAGTCATGAACCCCATTTATTACACTCTTGTTTAGCTTCTTTTTCGGGACTTATTTAGGTTCATGAGTACTGGTCAGGAGGGGAAATATCCTAGTAGACGTGTGAACTTCCCATTCTATCCCAGTGTCTCTCGTGAATGCTAGCAACTGCACACGACACGTGCAGTATGCCTTATTTACCCCTTAGTCGTTCACATGTCGAAGGAAATATTTCAATTCACTTAGATAGCTCGTCTTTTACTTTTACCACTTGTCATGTCACTATGATTTCATATTCGTTCCAGCTGACATATTACTCTACGATTTATGTTCCATTCTAGATATACCATGTCATCACATTACTGCTCAGTTTCCTTTACATATGTTATATTCATGAACGGTCGATTCTATTTTGTTGCGGATAGTTTTTCAGCTTGTGTGCTTGTTCCAATCCTGACTGGATAACCAACATTTTAGGTGATGAGTTAGAGGACTTTTGTACTACATATTATGAGCATACTACAGATCCCGACTTTGGTGCACAGGACGAGTTAGAGGCTGCCTATGCAGACTTGCCTGCTACGGATGGCCTTCAGTAGTTTCACTCTATTTATTTTCATAGTTTGTTCAGTTGAGACAATGGATGTATTTTCTATTTTTAGACTCATGAGTTGATGTTCTAGTACCTTACCTTTCTTTTGAGTTGTGACATTTGGTACATTTTGATATTGGAGTTCGTCATAGTATTCATTATCTATCACTCCAAGTTATTTATAAAATTCACTATACTTAGCCTCTTTGTGAATTGTTTACTTTGTGTAAATGAATATAAACTGCGTGGTTGTATTTGTAAACTGTGGAGATGACTAGACAGCGTTCTACCGCCGATACTGCAGCGTAGGCTGGACGTACCCACGGCTCATGCCCAAATACTGGGTACGGGTCGTGACACGTTTTTATGGTGGCCCATACAGGTCTGATTTCGCAAAACACAGCGAAACTTGTGGTAGTACTCAACTTAGATGTACTACTGCAGGCCTGCGAGTAAGAAGTAGACCTTAAGGACCATCTCCACATGTTTAATATCGTCATTGAATTCTACATTTGATCTCAATTATTCCTTTGATTTGCACCCTGTTTGAATTTTCATACCGACTAACAATTTTACTTTTGTGGCAGTTAGATGGATCAAGGCAGGAACCTCGCTAACCCGAACACCCCAGCCTACGTTGGTGGGTCCTCCATGAATGGGACCCCACCGACTCACGGGAGCCGTTTCACCTACCTAGGCGAGACTCCCCAGCCGCAGGCTACGAGATTTCGCCGTGATAATATTCCGCCACCACCGCAGTTCACTTCGCCGATCCCACCACCAGCACCTTTCCACCAGCCAGTGCCTTTCCAGCAGCCAACACCCCTTCCGTATCCAGCACCAGCTCTGCCCCCACCACCTCCGTTGGATAATGTTGCCCTCCTTGGGATCTTCCAGCAGATCATGGCATCTCAGACACGGCAGGCTGACGTCTTCCGCGAGGCTCTTCAGGCTAGGGAGGCTCCTCCACAGCGCCTCGGCACCTCCAAAAATTTTACAGATCTCAGGCCCTGGGATTTCAAGGGTACGGAGGGAATTCTCTACGCCGATGACTGGCTGGAGAATGTGGACCGCAATCTCCGGAGGGCCCGAATCCCCGAAGACCAGAAGGTCGATAATGCGAGCATGCAGCTGTATGACATCGCCTGTACGTGGTACAGGGACGAGCCCTGGTTCAATGTGCCAGGCGTGACCTGGGAGGAATTCAAAGAACTATTCAAGATGAAGTTTTACCCTGAAGCAGCTCGCGAAGAATTGGAGAACGAGTTCGAGAGCCTCGAACAAGGCAACCGATCCATCGACGAGTACTCTGCCGAGTTCTCCCGACTCAGTCGATTTGCAGACGCCTTGACTCCTGCAGCCAAGGCCAAGAAGTTCAGGAAGGGGCTGTCACATGAGATCCGTATAGCCGTAGCCACCAGCCAAGCCACCACATATGAGAAGATCTTGAAGGTTGTGCAAGACGTGGAGAAGGAGATGAAGCGCAAGTAGAAGAGGGACCGAGACACCTATGGAGGGGGTAACAGCCAGTCCGGATCGGCAAAACGATCTAATGCTTCGGGGAGGACTGTAGCGCAGCAGCAGCAGCCACACCCCCGCCTCCAGCAGCAGTACCAGCCCTCAGCCAAAGCCTCTACCTCTCAGCACCACCAGCCTAGACAGGCGACTCCCACCTGCGGCTACTGTAAGAAGCCAGGGCATGATTGGGAGGTATACAGGAAGCGACTCGGAGCATGCCTATTCTGTGGTTCGAGCACACATCAGTTGCGAGAGTGCAGTCTAGCACCACCCCGTTCAGCACAGGGGGCAGCTCCTGCCTCAGGAGCACCGAAGAGGCCGACGATACCCCAGCAGCAGAGGGGACCCCTGCCTACGCAGCAGCATTATTTCGGCCAGCACCAGCAGCTGGGCAGAGCTTATGCCATGGCGGTCGATGAGACACTATTATCCCCTGACGTGATAGCAGGTTCTGTTCTTCTTGAGTCTTTTTCAGCTATTGCCTTATTTGATTCTGGAGCCAGTCACAGCTTCATATCTGCAGCATTTACCTTTAGACATAGCATTGTATCAAGGCCTTTAGATAACACCTATAAAGTCTCGACTGGCGGAGGCGTCATCTTAGTGAAGGATGTTTGCGTCGGTCGCTGCATCACCATAGGAGGCCGAGAACTACGCGCTAGCTTACTCATCATGCCACTTCTGAGCTTTGATATAGTGCTCGATATGGACTGGTTGAGTAAACCCTTCGCCAGCATTGACTGCCACCGCGGATGTGTTGTATTCAGTCCGTCGGGGGAGACCGTGTTCGAGTTCACGAGAGGAGGAGCAGAGCCACGAGGCGACGTTATTTGTGGGACCATGGTAGCAGAGGAAGAGCTGCCTCATCCCATCATCGCAGAGTTTCTTGACATATTTCCATAGGAGCTGCCAGGACTGCCGCCAGACAGAGACATTGAGTTCTCCATTGATCTGGTACCAGGCGCTCAGCCAGAGTCGCAGCGGGTTTACAGAATCAACAACAAGGAGGCCGTGCAGCTGAAGAAGCAGATTGACGAGCTTCTAGAGAAGGGGTTTATTAGATCAAGTTCGTCGCCGTGGGGTGCACCAGTGCTGTTCGTGCCCAAGGAAGACGGGACAATGTGAATGTGTATCGACTACCGGACCTTGAACAATAAGACGATCAAGAACAAATATCCGCTGCCCAGAATTGACGACCTTTTCGACCAATTGAGTGGTGCACGGGTGTTCTCGAAGATCGATTTGAGGTCAGGGTACCACCAGGTGAAAGTAAAGAAGGAGGATATCCCGAAGACGGCCTTCCAGACTAAGTACGGCCAGTACGAATTCATGGTGATGCCGTTTGGGTTGACCAAAGCCCCGGCAGTTTTCATGAATTTGATGAACAAGGTATTCCATCCATACCTTGACAAGTTCGTCGTGGTCTTCATCGACGACATCCTTATCTATTCAAAGTCGCCGGAAGAGCACGAGGAGCATTTGAGGATCGTGCTGGAGACACTTAGAAAGGAGAAACTCTATGGGAAGCTTTCCAAGTGCGAGTTTTTCCTTGACAAGGTGGAATTTCTTGGGCATGTGGTGATAGGAGATGGCATATCTGTTGATCCAAAGAAGATCGCTGCTGTTGAGTCTTGGACTACTCCGACTTCTGTGGCGGATATTCGGAGTTTCTTAGGACTGGCTGGATATTATCGGAAATTTGTCCAAGACTTTGCTCGAATTGCGGAGCCAATGACTAGGCTCACTCGGAAGGACGTAGAATTTGTATGGACAGAGGACTGCCAGGCAGCGTTCGACGAGCTGAAGAAGAGACTGACGACAGCTCCTATATTGACGTTGCCATCTGGGTCCGGCGGTTTCTCTATCTACAGCGATGCTTCGGGAAAGGGCTTGGGATGCGTCTTAGAGCAGAATAAGAAGGTGATTGCTTATGCGTCTAGACAGCTGCGGCCGCATGAGAAGAATTACCCCACTCACGATTTAGAGCTGGCAGCGGTCATATTTACCCTGAAATTATGGAAACATTATTTGTATGGAGAGCGTGTGGAAATCTTCACTGACCACAAAAGTTTGAAGTACGTTTTCACACAGAAGGAGCTGAATATGCGGCAACGAAGATGGCTGGAATTGATGAAGGATTTCGACATCTCGTTGTAGTACCATCCGGGGAAAGCGAATGTAGTCGCGGATGCTTTGAGCCGGTATCCAGTAGCTATGTTCTTGACGAGAGACCGACACTTATTGGCAGAGTTGAAGAGCTTGGGCATTGAGGTAGTCATTCCTGGAGTCGAGACACAGATGTTAGGCATGCAGATTCAGTCTGGATTGATGGACAAAATTCGAGAGGCTCAGCTGCAGGATGAGCAGTTGAGGGGTATTATTGTGCAGGTTCGAGCTGGTTCACTAGAGGATTTCACCCTTGTAGAGGATGGCTCGTTGAGGCATGGGACGAGATTGTGTGTACCTAAGGGGGAGTTGCGAGAGGAGGTTATGCAGGAGGCGCACCGCTCTCAGTATTCTTTGCATCCTAGTGCCAACAAGATGTACAGGGATATGAGAGCCCACGTCTGGTGGTATGGCATGAAGCGTGAGGTGGCGCGCTTCGTTTCTAGATGCCTTGTGTGTCAGCAGGTCAAAGCCGTGAGGCAGAGGCCCGGGGGTTTACTTCAGCCGTTGCCGATCCCCGAGTGGAAGTGGGAACATATCACCATAGATTTTGTTTCCGGTCTTCCACGTTCGCCTGGCGAGAAGGATGCAATTTGGGTCATTGTTGACAGGTTGACCAAATCAGCCCACTTCATACCATTCAAAGTAGGACTGTCCATGGAGAGACTAGCAGATTTATACGTGAGGCAGATTGTCAGATTGTATGGCGTTCCAGTGAGTATCGTCTCTGATCGCGACAGCAGGTTCACATCCCACTTTTGGAGGAGCCTGCAGGCTAGTTTGGGCACCTCACTCAAGTTCAGCACGGCCTATCATCCACAGACAGATGTGCAGTCAAAGCGGACCATTCAGACGCTCGAGGACATGCTGCGGACGTGTGTACTAGATTTTGGGGGCTCGTGGGAGGACCACCTTCACCTTGTGGAGTTCTCCTACAACAACAGTCACCAAGCTAGTATCGGGATATCTCCTTTCGAGGCCTTGTACGGACGGAGATGTCGTACCCCATTATCTTGGGACGACGTGGATGAGAGAGCACCATTGGGGCCCGAGATGGTCGTGGATGCTGCAGAGAAGGTGAAATTGATTAGGGAGCGACTTCGTGTGGCTCAGGACAGGCAGAAGCACTGGGCCGACAGCCATCGTAGACCGTTAGAGTTTGAGGTATAAATTTGTTAAACTGTGATTGTTGATTTGATAGGATTAGGTCATAACCTTGCTTGAATTTAGGTGGGCGATATGGTGTTCTTGAAGATATCTCCGACACGTGGTACGATACGTTTTAGAGGAGGCGGCAAGCTCAGTCCGAGGTATATCGGCCCGTTTCACATCCTCACGAAAATCGGGGAAGTGGCATACCGTTTAGCACTACCACCCGCATTGGAGGGAGTGCACAACGTATTCCACGTGTCTCAGCTAAGACGGTACGTAGCGGACCCCAGTCATGTGCTAGACCACTCGGAGATCGAGATGGGACCGAGCCTTAGCTATGAGGAGCAGCCCATGGAGATCTTGGACCGCCAGGAGAAGGTGCTACGCAACCAGACCATTCCCTTGGTACGTGTCGCGTGGAGGCACCATTCACCAGGCGAATCCACATGGGAGAGAGAGGACGAGATGCGAGAGCGCTACCCCCACCTTTTCGAGACATGAGGTATAAATTCTGACTCTTGTGTCTATCTTTAATTTCGAGGACGAAATTATTTTAAGGAGGGTAGATTTGTAAGCCCTTGACCCGAAATCCCTATTTATTTTTTTATTAAATAATGCTGAATTATTAAATATTGCATATTAGTGATTAAAGAATATAGATGTAATATATATGTATACATGTTAGTACTTACTCGTAAATAGTAAGAGAAAACAGAGGGTTTTCTTAAACATCTTAAAGGGGGACCTTTCCCAAATTATTGTAAAATAGGGGGGGCTTTAGTACAATTCTTCAAATTTAAATTCAAACGGCTACGAGTTTGAATCAATTCGAGAATTCAAATCTCGAAAGGATTTGGCTTCAGGTGAGATTCAAACTTGTAGCAATCTCTAGAAAGGATTCGGAGCTATCAAAAATGCCTATATAAATAGCGTAGCCATTGTCCCTGCCATCCTCTCGAAACCCTAGCAACCCAACTTCGTCCCCGCCGCTCGACCATCAAGAAGAAGACTGAGGATCACCCACACTTTGATTCAAAAATACAAGTATTTCCCCTGGCCCTAATTGAAACCTCTGTTATGTGTATCATGTGTTTGAAACAATGGGTAGAAGGTTTTGAGTTTGTGCACAAAGCCATTAAAACCTGAGGACAGTGTGTAAGTACCTAACTAGTGGTGTGTCCCTTGAGGGAGACTCTGTTTTGACACATGAAAGCCTGGTGCAGCAACTACAGGTATACCATATGTAGGAATATCTCTTATAAAGTAATAGTGGTGTGTGTATGGGGATTACCTCTGTATCCAATGAATAAGTCTATATGAGCCTTTCTTTGTATCCCTTGGATACTGTCAGGTGTACTTTCCCTTTGTTATCTGATTGGTATTAGCAGGGGATATGTATTTTTCATATTGTTTTGGGTAGGTTTGCTACCAACCAAATAGGAGGGAATGGTAGGTGTTCGACTTAATGACTAAATGAGGTTTCGTATCATAGGAACACATACACCAAAACACATAACCAACATGTATCGATAGAGGCAAGGAGATCAATAGGAGTAACCTGGGCTTTACGAAGACCTGTGTATATGCATTTATATACTACGACATCAGTTTTTATACCGTAATCTTACATTTTGCAAGGTAGTAAAGGGATAGATGAATATATAGTGTTATACTCAAATAACTACTCTGGGTGACCCGAGTGCACCCTCTCTTAAGACCATATCATTGCAAACTGAATTATGCATCAGACCTTGCTTCGATTAGGATCAGCCACTGAACGAGGTAATATACTACATGAATCATGTTCCACAGTTAGATTGCTTACAGTCCTAGTTGGTTTCAGCCAGGTTGTTCTTTCACCCAACCTCATGCATCTCCTGATGCCTTTGTTCAGTCCAGGAAGGGGAGTTATACCATACCACTATATGTCGAGTTACAACTTAATGCACATTATGGACTAATAGCCTTACCCTTTATTTAATACTCAATTTCTTTCGCTGTAGGCAAATTATGCAGGAAGATTGTAGCCCTGGTTGCCACTCATTGGTGTCAATAAGTAGCCAGTTAGCAGTTGGTGAGAATAGGTACTGTGAGTTGGTTTAAACCTTGGAAGAACCAAGGGAATCCTCGGTTCAGTCATCACATTATGACCCTCACCTACACTTTAGGAAAACTGTCAGGAAGTCTTCCCAAACACCAGTAGCTCCTAAATTGTGTGCTGTGTTAATGACCTAAATATTAAGATTCGAACCAATACCATTGCCTGGCCTCACCTAGCCTTACTGTCGTATAGAGATTCTGAAGGTTCATGCTCAGAAGGAGCCTATGTGCTTTCTGTGAAGCATGACTTCCAACTTTTGGTCTCGCAATTACCTGATTGGAAAATGCATAGGGAGAGACTCTTACATTATTATTGAGCTAACTGCTTTAACTGAATGAATATGTATCTAATGTACCCAATCAGTTTCCTCATGTTGCTTATTCTTTCAGGAAAAGAATACTCTGCAATAATCTATTTTGCACCAGGAAGAATGTTGCTCCCATAACATTCTTTCCATGGGCTTGTAGCAGCATCAATTTGATGAATTGTTCCTTCCTTTAGTCACAATTTGCAATGCTCGATGTATTGGCATTTAATAGTGCTTTGAGTTTTCTTGTGTCCCCAGTTAGAGGTGTGTACAAACCTGGAATTCATTTATACCCAGGAGTGTGCGCGTAGTACAGGCTAAACACCCGGTCCTATAGGTGTTTATGGAGGTCGGGTTTAGAGTGGCCTGCACATTGCAGGATCAACCATCTTCCGGGTGGCATTATGGTAGAGCAGCTTATACAGGAGGCGAAATCAAATCAGTGCTGCAGGTTAGCAGTACCATGAATATGTTTTAGAGGAGTTTTCATGTGTTGGTATTGTTCATAGGCTTTTCCTTCTAGGTGCAATTGAATAGCATGCTGCTGTGATGTTGTTGCCCTTCTAAACATTGCTTGAATTGGTCTAGTATCACTCACAAGCTCCTGGAGTTTCTATTCTTTATCTTATATATTCCTTACTTGATGCATGCACTGATCACCTAATGTGCACAGGTCATTCCATTCCTGGACAGTAACTGACCACACTAGTTCCCTGTTTTTAGTATCAGTTATACCTTGGTCCAAATCCAGAGTCTTTAGAGTATGGTTATGTGTATCCGTTGTTTTGTTCTAAATTCAGTATTGGGATAGGTGTTCATCCTAAGAACTGTATATGCCAACCATCTCATGAGAGTTTACTGATTCCAGTTGGCCATCAGCCCTTATATTGGGTCCACCATTTCGAAGCCTTGATCACAGCAAATCATAGGATCCATTCCTGTTTGGCACAGGAAACAGAGGGAAATAACAAATTAGGGACTCTTGAGACTACCTATTGGGTTAAGGATGGGTTATAAAAAGCTTCACAACCCACATGACCAACTAGATAGACAGGTTAGCAAGTTAAACTCTAAGTAACCAGCATGATAGCATCCAGATTAGAGGTTATGGTACCAACTTAGGTGACTATATGGCAGCAGGTAAGATAGTAGAGTATGTCCTCACTAGAGACTCTTAGAAAGACCAAAAAGGGCAAGGTGGGCAAACAAAACAGATTAAGACGAGAGTAAAAGAGTAGAATTGAACAATAGTTATTTTTAGTTGTACCATATATTTGATTCATACATGATTTACAATATAGGTTCAGTGGACTTCAACTCGGCACCTAACTCTTGTTTCCAACTCAAGACGACAGGCAAGTACACTTTCTGTCCTACTTCCAATTCTGATGGTTTTGTGCAGTATATGGTCATATGTTCTTTTGCTTGATGACACGATGGACACACGAGTGAGAGTCATGAACCCCATTTATTACACTCTTGTTTAGCTTCTTTTTCGGGACTTATTTAGGTTCATGAGTACTGGTCAGAAGGGAAAATATCCTAGTAGACGTGTGAACTTCCCATTCTATCCCAGTGTCTCTCGTGAATGCTAGCAACTGCACATGACACGTGCAGTATACCTTATTTACCCCTTAGCCGTTCACATGTCGAAGGGAATATTTCAATTCACTTAGATAGCTCGTCTTTTACTTTTACCACTTGTCATGTCACTATGATTTCATATTCATTCCAGCTGACATATTACTCTACGATTTATGTTCCATTCTAGATATACCATGTCATCACATTACTGCTCAGTTTCCTTTACATATGTTATATTCATGAACGGTCGATTCTATTTTGTTGCGGATAGTTTTTCAGCTTGTGTGCTTGTTCCAATCCTGACTGGATAACCAACATTTTAGGTGAAGAGTTAGAGGACTTTTGCACTACATATTATGAGCACACTACAGATCCCGACTTTGGTGCACAGGACGAGTTGGAGGCTGCCTATGCAGACTTGCCTGCTACGGATGGCCTTCAGTAGTTTCACTCTATTTATTTTCATAGTTTGTTCAGTTGAGACAATGGATGTATTTCCTATTTTTAGACTCATGAGTTGATGTTCTAGTACCTTACCTTTCTTTTGAGTTGTGACATTTGCTATATTTTGATATTGGAGTTCGTCATAGTATTCATTATCTATCACTCCAAGTTATTTATAGAATTCACTATACTTAGCCTTTTTGTGAATTGTTTACTTTGTGTTATGGGGAAACTGATAGTTGAGTACGTGATCATGCCCCCTCTATCGTACCGAGCAAGGTCGTATTTTATATGCTTATCTTGTCGTAGGCTATTACCCCGTATTTCTGTACGGATGTACACCTATGCTTGTACATTTGTACGTTTGTACATTTTATTTACATGTGCCACAGTACATTGTACACCTATTGACCGATCACGTATCTGTTCCAGTTTTAAACTCTAGATATACATGTGTCGTCATGACAAATGTATTCCTGACATGATAGATATGTGATATGACATGATTGTGATATGACATTAGACATGACATGATTCTTATTTACTACATCTCTTTTCATTCCATGCTCAGTATGTTTAGTTTGTAGAATCAGTACTTGCTCCCGTCCTGACAAGATAACGTTGTAGGAATACTTTCGGAGGAAGATTTGCTCTGTGATCTTTTCTATGGACCCACTACAGAGGACCAGGCTTTTGCTCTTGAGGAAGTCCCCACAGGGAACCTCGCTTGGTAGTCTTGCTTAGATTATTTTTGGCTTAGTTATTGAGCTGTTTAGACTATATTTGGTAGTTACTGAACTTTGTCTCCAGTTAGATACTTTGGAAGTGTATTACTTAGTCTGTGCTTATTTTACCTTCGCTTATAGATGCTGTGTTGTGATGAACCTTTTAAATGTGATAATAGAACTGTTAGCAGTTTAGATCCTTTATTGTCTATTCTTAGAATAGCTTACTACGCTTTAACCAAGCGTAGGCTGGACATGGCTCGGCCCGGCCCAACAATTTGGGTAACGGGTCGTGACACCCGAGCCTCCACTGTCACCCCCCAGAATCAAAACTAAACAATTGTACTTAGATTGTTTCCTAGGATTTCTTTCTAGGATTTCCTTTGTACAAGCGAGTTTGCAATCAATTTCAGTGTTCTGTAATACATGTCTTTGATTTTTTATGGCAAACACGATGGCGACTCTGCTGGGGACATCCTTCTCTTCCGATGAGAAGTTGGTGACGTAATCTGACGCGTCCAAGCTCGGCTCTACACAGCAGATGCTTGTGGTTCGTTTTGACCAACAAGCCTTCGAAGAATTGCTCTCTGAAGGGAGTGCCAGCCTGTCTCAGAAGCGAGCCAACCTAAAGAGGACTCGCAAGGCGTTAGTGCGCAAAACTGTTACCCCCGACCAAGTTCTCGAAGAAGCTCATTCTGCAACCCAAGACGGTGACCAGAACTCTCCTGCGTCTTTGTTTTCGACCGCGGAGGACCCCACTGTCCCCAAATCCAGCAGAGGAAAACACTACGATGCTAAGTTTTTGGGGGCATAAGGGAAATCCATGCGGACAAAGAAGGAGCCGCATTGAGGAGATCGACAGTCTGTCCATACGGCAACCAACTCTGGCCGTAGGCAGCCAACTCATGCGGCAACCAACTCTAACCGCAGGAAGATGATCCATGCGGCAGTCAGCTCTAGCCGCAAGAAGATGGTCCATGCGACGACCAATCCTGGCTTCAAATAGGACGTCTCATGCGGCCCTGTCAGAAGCTCTGTGTTCGACCGCCTTTCATGTGGGCCCGCCGCCATGCGGCTCAATAAAGATGCGGGATGTATCAATCTGGACTCCTTTTTCTATGCGCCTTCGGGTGCTAAGTCAAAAAAGTCTAGGGCAGTGCGGGCCCAACCAGCCTAGTCAACAGTCCAAGTTGCTGACTATCAGTGGGCCCCGTTGACTGTTACACGGGCTCCTGACAGAAAGTTGTACAGAACCACCCACGTCCAGTCCCCCAGGGCTAATGGACATGGTGGGTCTTTAAAGTCTCCCTCTAAAGATCCAGAGCAAGTGCTTTTACTAGCCATGGATCAGGGAGCAAATATGATGCCTAAGCACTCGTGCGCTCGGGATTCCCGAGTTCACAAGTTGGGTGCAAAGGTAGAGAAGCTTCATACCGACTTACGTGACGTGATTACTCACAAATGCAAGACGGCAGCATCAGCATGCAATGAGTCCCTCTCGGGGCGTCGTTGCACCCAAGTCATCATCAACTGCTGCTGCGACAAATCGGCAGCACCTGAAGATCGGCAGTCAGTTTTCCAGCGACTGCAGCAGCCAGCACCTGTCCAAATTCCAGGGGACAAGGAGTTTCCTTTCGCCTCTTGTAATTCAACTCAAAAAGTTCCTCCTGGCAAGGGAGAAAAGAAGACAGGCTCTTCCAGCCCGGCTATCTCGGCCAGTATTGTAAGGAGACCCTCATCTGGGGGGTTCTCATCAACCGTAGGGGGTGTCTATTTAGGCATTCGATCCAAAAAGAAGCTTTCGGCACCCGGGGGTGCACCTTCGGCCTCCTTGAGAGTAGATGAGGCTGGGGGTAGCAGCCCCCTCAATGTATGCGACAAACCGTTGTACCAAGAGCACACACAGGGGATAGAGATTCCCCAGAACTCTGCAACAGAATTAGATTTCCCTGAGGGCCACCATCCTCACCAAGACGATGCGGCTTCCTGCACAGGGGGTAGCACCCCTTCCAAGTCTGACGAAGATGATATTCCGACATTCCATGACGATTTCTCTATACAAGGGTATGACACCGAGAGTACCTCTGCCACAATCCCCTCCATCTCTACCCACGTGAGAACAGTCTTTATGACTGACGACGATCATGAAGCGCCTTTCGACCGACAACGGCTAGAAGTGCTGGAAGTCATGCTCCTGTCCTTGGTCAAGTTCGTGGACGAGATCAAAGCCGCCTTGCCAACTCAACCAGCAAGGACGCCCGGACAAACAAGCGTGGGACCCGTAGTCAACGCGGACTCCAACACGACCGCCCCTCCTTTGGGTGATGATCCCGTAGCACCATCCGTGACTTCAGCTGCAGATAAAGCCAAGGAGGCAATGAGGGAAGTCCAGGAGCTTCGGGCAATATTCAATGCCCGAGACTCCTCTCGGGATCTCAGAATATGGCAGCTATATCCCGTTGCATGGAGAGATGTGCCTTTTCCACTGCGGTACAAGCCGTTCCATATCGATTCTTATGATGGGAAGACATCTGCTAGTCGGTACATGACTTACTTCGAAGTCACAACCGACCACTTGTCGTATAGTGATGCCATCCTCACGCGACTATTCATCGGAGCATTGGAGGGGATCGCGTTCGACTGGTACTGCAACCTTCCCGACAACTGCATTCACTCTTTTGACGGCTTCAAACACTTGTTCCTGGAAAGATTTTACGAGGTGGGGCATGACGTAAGGATGTCGTCTCTCATGGATGTCGTTCAGGGAGAGAGAGCTAACGAGTAACTACATCGAGCGGTTCCACCAAACCGCAATGAGATTGCCCCAAGGCAATCTTGAGAGCTCCTTGATTGAAATCTGCCAGAAGAAGTTGCTCCTCGCAATTAGCCTCTAGATGGACGATGATCAGTTCAGGAATTGGACAACATTAATCATAAGTGCTACTAACGCAGAGGCAAAATTGAAGAAGGCTCACCAGTTGGGATTACACATCCCAGATGGAGAAGATAAAGGCAAACGTCCTGGGTCTACCTCTAATAACAGCAACAGTGGTGCCACCACTAACCGGGACAACAAGGACAAACAGGCCATGGTCACTGATGCGACTCAGAAGCCCGAACAAAAATAGGCGAAAGATCCGTGGCCCAAGGTCAATTACTCATTTGAAGATAGTCATGTCAAACCTATCTTCGATATGCCCTTGCAAGGGGGTAGGATCCAGCTGCCTCCACCAAGGCGCGAGCCCCGAGCAGCATAAATGGAAGACCCAAAGTATTGTCACTTCTACCGCTATGTCCATGATGCCACTCATGATTGCTTC
Source organism: Iris pallida (assembly GCA_029216955.1). NCBI lineage: Eukaryota > Viridiplantae > Streptophyta > Magnoliopsida > Asparagales > Iridaceae > Iris > Iris pallida. The sequence continues at coordinate 7,204,519 of JANAVB010009399.1, forward strand.
CAATTGAAGCGGTACATTCAGAGTCTTATCGACTCCAAAGCTCTGTCGATAGACTTTGAAGAGGTTACCATGGCGGTGAACATGGTGTCTATTCAGTTCGGCGACTTCACTCCGACAAGCACTCCAGACGGGGTCATATCTGTCCCTCGGGCAACGATGGAGGTTACTAATCTTCCACCCGTCCGGAACCAGACATCTGGACTGGTACCTCTCACTACCTCACGAGGAGAAATCATGTGGGTACATCCAGACTTAGTGCCCGAAGTTACCCAGGGGTGTCATCTCCTACCAGCAAGAAAAAGGGCAGGAAGTCTAGATCCTGCCATACAATTTCAGCCGAGGCTGAGGAAGCTACAGCTGTTGTTACCCGGTCTGGAGCACAAGTCCAGCCCGCACGAGATAGTTCAGCCGAAGATCCTCAGCCAACAACATTGCCTTCCTTTGATGTTCTAAGGCCATCTCAGCCTCCACTGGCGGATAAGTCCAAGACAAAGAAAACCCGCTTCGACAGGCCATTTCGCAATGATGCACCTCAGAGACTGGAGAGACCTTACAACTTCGACATATTAGCATAATTGGCTAATACGCCAGCTAAGTTGTCGTTATACGAGCTTCTAAGGCTCTCCAAGGATCTTTGTGTCGCATTAAGCGAAGCACTCCAAAATGCTGATGCCTACTTAGTCCAGGTCAAACCTCTAGAGGAAGACCCACAAGTAGATATACAGGGCGGCGATAGCACATATGCAATGCCCAACATCATATTTACTCCCCAGGACATGTTGATCAAGTCCAATTTGCATGATCGCCCCTTATACTATACTGGATACATAGGCGACATCAAGATGGATCGGATGCATATCGATCCTGGATTGTCAATAAGCATCATCCCGAAAAGCTTGCTCTAACTCCTTGGCATCCCTATACATCGGCTAGCGGCAACCAACACTGCCATCAACGGTTTTAACTCGAAAAGAAGCTATCCTCTGGGGAAGATCCGGTTGATGTTCCAGATTGGTGACTTGAAGACGGAAGTTACCTGCTATGTCATAGATGTATACACCTCCTACAACATCCTCTTGGGACGTCCATGGATACATGACTATATGATCGTGCCATCCACCCTCCACCAGTGTTTTAAGTATGTCAGTAAGCACGGTTCCGTAAAAACTGAATTCGCCGACATTGATCCCTTCAAAGGGGTTGAACATTATTACTCTTCGGAGGCTTGTCTATATGATGAATCCAGGAAACATATAACTGACGAGCTGGAAGTCATCACAGGGCCAGAAGAACCCTTGAGGATTCGTCTCCAAGCCCGCAAACCCGGCAAGGTCGCACCCCTTGTTGTAACCTTGCATAAAGAGGTGCTCGGTTCTCCTGCCACACCTACGTAGTTGGAACCAATGGTCATCCGTCTCCCGAGATCCAGCCAGGAGCCAAAACCTGTCATAGGACCAATGGTGATCCAGCTGCCAAAATCCAATCAAAGGCAACAGGAAGATGCAAGGCCCTCTGTAACATCGATGGTAATCCGATTGCCAAAATCTACTCCAAGGCGACCATAAGGCACAAAGTCCCTTGCTGAGCCCATTATCATCCATCTTCCCAAGATGAGTCAACAGCCAAGTGTCGATCCAACACTCTCAGGCAAATCAATACCTCAAGCAGAACCCCTGGTGGTCAAGCTGCCCAAGACAGCATCCCGACCTCTATGCTCGCAGGGGTAGCCAAGGAGGACGAAGAACTCGCCAAATACGTGGTTACACAGGTGGATAGCCCCTCTCCTGATGATGTAATCCCTGTCGATAAAATCCCTTATTTTATCAATAAGAGGCTGCCGTTAGACTATTCTGAGTATGATAAGCCTAATCTAACGTATGCCGCACGGGACACTCTAGACGTTAGCCTGCACACACAGGTGACAACCGTCCATACTCCAAATCGAATTGCTCCCATAAAAGGCGCTTACTTTCCGGTCCCAAAAAGAAGAGGATGGGATCACACAATCATCTTTGGCCGAAAAGAAGGTCCTCAATCTTTCACGCCACAAGAGTCCGGCCTCGGACCCGACGCTGGAAGACTACCGCTCTACTTGTATAGTCCTCAAGCCAAGTACTTCATACAAAAGCAGGGGTTCGACATGGAGGCTACCCTGGGTCTAAATTATGGCAGTGGTCGACGATTGCCTCTATAGCCGCCGGCACCGGCAGAGAAGCCTCAGGATCATTATCACAAATCCAGACGCGGCCTCGGGTATGTTACTCCACCAACAACGCCCAAAAGTTCTGACGAAGAATGCGAGTGGCACTCCTATTCATCCGAGTCACCCATTTACGACTTCGATAGCAGTATTGGAGATATATTCAGACAGACATTATCTTCCAATATGACATCCGCTAATATCGAAGAAGAAGACGAAGACCTACTTGAACCACTTGAGTTGGAGCCGTAGGTCCAGCAACTAGATGTACAATAGAAGAAACGTTTTGAACTTCGTGATCCTCCCACTGAAGATGAGGTTATGCAAGTTAACCTCGACGATGAATCCTCCCCAAAGCCAATCTTCGTCAGTAAAAGTCTGACAGACGACGAGCGGGAGCTGTTGTTACAACTCGTCATAGAATACATCGACGTCTTCGCCTGGAGCTATGAAGACATGCCAGGACTAGACCCCGAGATTGCACTCCACAAGCTCAACATTTATCCGGATGCAAAACCAGTCAAGCAACAGCAGTGACGATTTCGTCCAGACATCTGTTTCACTTAACAAAATACCAGGAAAATTGGCTTTTGAAAATAAAACGAGAAAAAAAAGTACAAGAAGTACAAATTTGATTCTAGGAAAGTATTGCTATGGAAGTCTGATATATAAATGATCACTTTGTTCCTTGGACCATATGATGATGATGAAGATCACTGCTTGAAGTAGAACAACTTGGAAGAACTAAGTCACCAGAAAGGTATCGACGCACTTGGGCACTGATGGCGAGGCCGAATGCTTTCCTGCTTTGCTTCACTCTGTTCTGAAAGAAAAGTTGAAGAAGAATGCTCTGGAGAATCAAAGTCTCAAAGTTCTGATCTCTGTATTCTCTCCTGTCTCCCTGTGCCTATCTTATGAGAAAAATAAGTCTATTTATAGACTTGGGCTCTGGTGCGTAAAATCTCAGCAAAAGTTCCGCCTTTACGCTAACAACCGCCACCCACGATCAAAGTCATCCTCTGTATACGTTGACACGTGTCCCATCAATTCAGTAAGAATAGGATGCATGTACACACGTTCTTCGGAATGTGTGGCATAAAAGCCTTGTAGGCAAACCACGTTCCAAATTGATCAGAAAGAACAGGGCGTAAAAATCGCCTCAATGTACTCTGAGCGTAAAGCAATAGATTGAGCGTAAAGTAGCTTTGACGTAGACTTCCCTCGTAAAGTGGTTGTTAAATAACCTTGAGCATAAAAATAGCTCAAATAGACTTTACGCACACGTCAACTGTTGAGCATAAAAGCTCGTATAGTCCTCGTGCGTAAAAGAAGCCATAGTGTGAGCGTAAAGTAGCTCAATCCACATACTAAACGACAACATTGGTCTCTGTGTAAAAGATAAATCCTTTTGTGATATATGCCATCATTAATATCTCCATGTCAGAGTTTGCATTAAATGCGAGATTTGACAGCTTTGTCCAGCGTAAAAGTGGCTGCTCTGTCCTTGGCGTAAAATTATGGGTGTAGACCCGAGCGTTAAATGATCAGCCTTCTTAGGCGTAAATTGATTAGCCTAGTCTTGGGCGTAAAGGAATTACCCGTTCTGCTAAGCGTAAAGCAGATCACTTATGAATGAGATGACTCTTTCTTTGAAGCACTTTTTACGCTCCTACAAGACCCCCTTCAAAGTTTTCAAATATCTCCAAAATTTGAAATACTTTGAACAGATGCGTAAAAGTTGAGATTTTGATCAGTTAGCGTAAAATTTGGGATACGCAACAGTCATCCGCCTAAAAGCGGGGATATCCAACAGTCGGCGTACTTTTCAAAAGAAAATTAATGTCGGTCAATACTTAACCGTCACAATAAATTTTTTTCTCGAAACTTTTAAATGTCTCTTCATCTTCCCGAGTAAGCAGTTTCCAACGAGGAATGTGAAGAGTTGCTTTGGTTTGTATAAATAAGGACAAATTTTTTATTCTTGACATTCATCCTTATTTTGTCATGGCGCCGAAGAACGAGATTACCAATAAAGAGGCTTCGAGCTCCAGGCTTGATTTCGAGCGAGCATGCAACCTTTTAGAGTGTTTTGGAGTGACTCCTGCAGTCTTTAGTCGCATTGATGGTGGTCCCCCAACTGTGTACGAAGGGCCAGGAGATGCCGAAGCGTTTTTTAATCTGATGCGCCGCTCCGGGATTCACAATATGCATGAACTAGGTGTCTCCCTTCGTCAGCCCAACGAAGGAGAGAAAAAATGACGTTTTTATGTATTGTGAATCTTTTATCTATAGGGGTCCACTTCCCCTTTTATAAATAAATTTTTACTGTTGACCTCATCTATTGACGCGTACTTCTTTTGACTGCTTCTGTGGTTGTTAATTCCCAAGAAACAAACCAACACGTGGCATTTGTCTTGTGGTTACGAGAGCTTTTAAATAGGATCTTCTCCCGAAATAGACTTATCCTAACAGTTTTTTTTCAGTCTTTATAAATAGCCGAGAATGTTTCATATACTCTCGTACTCATTCCTCTGAAGATAACTTTCTGCGATGTTGTTCTTCAACAAATGACAATAGCAAAGCTTTCCAACAGCGTTCCTTTGTATGCCTAGTCATTAGACGCAGATTCAACCACCATTAGAGCCAAACCATTCGACTTAAGTGGTAAGTCCGATCGTAAGCAAATATCTGTCTTCGAATTTTTTTTTAAAACAGCTATTTTACGAGCGTAAAGCCTTGCTGAAGCACTGGCGTAAAAACCTTGCTGAAGCAAATGGCGTAAAAGCCTTTGTGATATCACTGGCGTAAAAGCCTTTGTGAAGTGCCGGCGTAAAAGCCTTGCTGAAGCAAATGGCGAAAAAGCCTTGTCATATCACTGGCGTAAAAGCCTTTGTGAAGCGCCGACGTAAAAGCCTTGCTGAAGCAAATGGCGTAAAAGCCTTGTCATATCACTGGCGTAAAAGCCTTTGTGAAGCGCCGGCGTAAAAGCCTTGCTGAAGCAAATGACGTAAAAGCCTTGTTGAAGCACTGTCGTGAAAGCCTCGTCATCTGTTTTTAGTTAGCGTTTAATACACATCTGATGATACTTCTGTCTAAAACACTTTTTCCTCGTTGTTTTCTGCAGAAGCTTGGCTGAAAAGCTTTTTCAGAACTGGCATTGGTGACTTTGACGCTGTGAAGAGCGTTCTTCTGACATCAACATCAGGGAGCTCATGCGCTTTTGACGCACAAATCAGATAACTCAGAACTCTTCGTGGGATAGAAGGGTCTTCCTCTGTTGGTAGGAAGAGCCTTTATACACGGAGAGTTGGATGGTGGAGTCAACTCTACCCCAAGAAATTGGGTAGCAGAGTTCCTTTCACGGCAGAACTAGGAATCGTATCCCAATGCTGGATACGTTCCTATCTCCTTTGAGGTGCTGCCACTAATCCACCAATTGTATTGGCAGCAACACGTCTTCGGGTCGCCATACTATGGGGTTCTTCTCTTTTCTGAGAGAGAAGACCAGAGTTTGATTCCTACGGTCCTGGTTGCCACTGTGGCTCAGACAGTAAGGAATTGGCACTAACAACGAATCCGACAAAGAAGATTCGAAGAAGAAATAGATCTCCATTAGGTTATCGTTGTGTGTATAGAATGAAAATCTTAGATATAATAGATTTCCATTGTAAAGAAAAGTCTAAGAAATGTAATAGACTTTTATGGTGATATGAGAGTGGAAATGATAATTCTTCTATGCTCAATGATTTGTATCTATCTGGATGTAATATGGACATGATAGATAATGAAACCTTCTTTTCTGATTTAGAGTACACAATACTATCAGAGGTAATATAGACATGATAGTGTGTGAGAACTCGAAAGAAAATTAGATTAATTTCTATGCAGAGGTCATAAAGTAGGTAGATTTAGCATTTATCCGGAGGTTATGAAAACATGATAAATAACGAATCCCACTTTTTAATCAATTGATAGAAGATTTAAAATCCCTCTCCCAAGAGACAAGAAGTCAGCTTAACCAAACCTTGGTAGCTGGGGAATAAGAAGACAGATATTGTGAGCATATACGTCAAAACGGTGGACGAATCAACGTATTTCTTGGGAACAGAAAGGACGATTCAATTCCATAATTAAATGGATGAACCTGGTAACATGAACGGACGAGTCTTTTCGGAAATGAAAAGTCGTTTTCAATTTCAGAGACCAGTTCATTAGTAATCCTCCTCTATAAATAGGTGAGAATTCTCTGTAATCATTTCATTCTTATTTCTACTCCTCTATTGGAAATGTCTTCCGAGGATGTACAACAAAAGAATGAAGTCTTCAGGAACATTGAGAACGTCATTGAGACATGCCCTGCTGAGCCAATAGTGACGGGTCCGACCGAAGTAGACAACAGTTCTTCTACGCCCCAGCCACCCCAAGACACCTTTGCTTTCTTAGTAGAGCCAGGAAAAACTCCTGAAGAAGAAGCATTGAGGATAACCGTCTGTAAAATTTTTATGGGTTCAGGAAACGATGCCTTCTATGCATTGGCTGACTATGTATTCAATAAGGAAGGAAGTGGCCCTCGTCCTTAATCTTTTATCTTGAACAAAAATAATAATAAAATAAGTTTTATTTTTGTTCTGTCTTCTCTTTTTATACATAGTATTTCTTAAGAAATTTGCCATTGATCGGCAGCATGAGTAGATCTCCATTGGATTTTGACAATCGATAGGCACCATTGGAGAATACGGACTCAATTACATACGGACCTTCCCATTTCGCTAGGAATTTCCCTTTGCTTTTGTGAGTCATCACCATTGGTCTCCGAACAGCTAATACAAGTTCGCCAACTTTGAATACCCTCTCCTTGACTTTACGATTAAAAGTTCGAGATATACGGGCTTGATATAGCTCAATATGCTGTTGTGCTTGAAGATGCTTCTCGTCCAATCCTTCAAGTTCTTGGAGTCGTAAGCGATCATTATTTTCTGTAGTTATCTCATTAGAAATAGCAATTCGAAGAGAAGGGATATGGATTTCCAATGGGAGGACAGCTTCACTTCCATAAACTAGTAAAAATGGTGTAAAACCAGTAGGAGTCCGGACCGTTGTTCGATATGCCCATAAACATTCTCCAAGCTTCTCATTCCAATCTCTTTTATTAGAAGAGACAAACTTTTTGAGAAGTTTGATGATCGTTTTGTTGAAGGCTTCAACTAAACCATTAGCAGCTGGATTATAAGCCGTAGAAGCCAGATTTTGAATTCGATTTTTGTCACAGAACCGATAAAATGCTTGACTGGCAAATTGTGGTCCATTGTCATGAATTATTCGTCGAGGAATCCTGAAGCGATAAATGACATGATGTTTAATGAAGTTGATTACATTAGATGTTTTTACTTCAGCAAGGGGAACTGCTTCTGCCCACTTCGAAAAGTAATCGGTTATAGCTAGTATAAACCGATGTCCTTTGACAAAAGGAGGGTTAATAGGACCAATGATGTCCATACCCCAAGCTTCGATGGGCCAGGAGGCTGCTGTAGGATGTAGAAATTCAGACGGCTGATGAATAAAATCAGCATGAATCTGACATGCTTTACATCTTTTGGCATATTCTACAGCATCTGCTATCATAGAGGGCCAATAATATCCCATTCTTCGAATGCGATCTTACAACTTTGGACCCGGTTGATGAGCACCACAGACACCATCATGGGCCTCACGCAGTGTTTGTTTGGCTTCACTTTCTGAGAGACAGCACAGTAAGAGTCCGTCATATGAACGACGATATAGCATATGTAAAGACGAATCATAATAGAATCGAAACGATCGTCTCTTAATTGATGCAGCTTCTTTAGGATCTTCAGGCAAAATCCCATGAACTGCATAATCAATGAATGGAGTTCTCCAATCTTTCTGCTGGGAACTTGCCTCTGTAACATAACTTTGTTCAATATGCAGATTACTCTTCACACAGAACAAGTCTCGGTCCAATAAAGTAATTATATTCTGCCTTCGGATTGGAACAGCCAAGTCTGCAGCTAAACTGGCAAGAGCATCAGCCTCCACATTCTGAGAACATGGTACAAATTCAATGAAGAATCCTTTGAATGATAGGACCAACTCGACTACCACCTGATGATAGGGGATGAGATCAGGATTTCTGACTTCATAAGTCCCTCTAACTTGATTAACGATCAATTGAGAATCTCCATAAGCCTCTAAGAATTCAATATCCAATTGTTTTGCTACTTGAAGACCAATCAGTAGAGCATTATATTCTGCTACATTGTTAGAGCATGGCTCATTAAGAGAATAGGCACGGTATATGACCATTTTGTCAGAAAAAACCAAGACAATTCCTACCTCAGAGACAATATTGTCTTTAGGTCTCACTCGTGATGCTCCATCAAAATATAATTGCCATATATCATTCTTCAAAGTCATGTTACAATCCACTACTTCGTCTGGAATGTCTTTATATAACTTCGAAGTTTCAGGTATAGGATGAGCAGCTAAGAAATCAGCTAACGCTTGGCCCTTCACTAATTTTTGAGACACATAAACCATGTCATAAGGAGTGAGCAACATCGCCCAGGTAGCTAACCTAGAATTAAGAATGCTCGGTTTTCTCATCAATACCCGAATGGGATTTATTCTGGAGATGACATAAATAGTCTGTCCAGTGACATAATGTCTTGTCTTTTTGTCACGCCCCAGAACAAGAATACTGGAGAGCGGGGGCAGACATAGCCAGCTACGTATATTGAAATAGAATACATCTCAACTATACGGTCACGGCTGTCTAGATATGAGGGTTTACTACAAGCCAACAGTCTCTTAAGGTCAAGCCTATTGTCTCAATCTCAAGCAAGTAATATAATTACAAGATGTATGATCATTAAATATACAATAAAAGGCGTCCCAAATATTACATATCAGCTGATCATGAAGCTAGTCGTACAAAATATTAGGACTAGCAAGAGTTAAGTCATACATGATCAACCCTAGGATTTGTTAATCATGTTTACAGCCCGTAGGCAGACAGTAAGTAAAAGTGCATCGAGCTAACAGGTGCTCGTCGGCTAAACGCCTCAAAAGAATAATTTACAATAGAGTGAGCGAAACAAAATAGAAAACCCACTCGTAGCCCGGGTTCCTTCTAGTCGCCACCATTGGGCTGGAAGCTTGGTAGATCCTCGGAAGCTGCTCCGAAATCTGGCCACACAAAACCAGCTGGGTCAACCCCAGAAAGAGCAAGTGCCACAAGGGGGCCACGAAATAAGAACAAAAGCCAGCAATCAGCACAGAAGATCTAATATTAAAACTAAAATTGCGAAAACATGTCAGGAGGATATACGACGAGATAACCATGGAACTATTCCGATAGCCAGGTTACAACCCGTAAACCAAACAAGGACCGGGGTTGTAACCCTTCATCTGAACAGAGCTTGGTTTCCCACCATTTATCGGCAAGATAATAATGTAAGCAATCAAGACAGGAAACAATCTGGTACTGGGTCAAGACATGACTAGACTAGTTATACCTCATTCAATCAATCACGGCTAAGCAGATACTACGGCTTACTACTTTAACTAACTAAGGTTATCACAGGCCTAATTACTAACAAGATACAATGAGATTGCTCCACAGCCATAAGCCCTGCAGACCATCCAGGCTACCCAGGACGAAAGATTAGGGTTGAATTCAGGTGGGTACATCGCCCGGGAGACAAATGTACCCTTAGGTGACTTAGAGGGTGCAACACTCGACGGTGTGCTGGAAATGTGCCCTACTCGACGGCAGGCTACAGATACCAAGAGCGCCCAGGTAACGGGATTGCCTGTAGCTGTGTCATCTCTTCATGACTACTGAGTTATTCTAGTTATTAACCTTAATCCATTTTAGTAAGTACTCCTGACCGTGGTACTCAGGACTCCCATCCTAGACATGATGCAAGACTGAACAAGTGGATTCACAAGCAAGCAAGAAAGAACCACCCACGGTGTCAAGACAGGTCAAGTTAAGTTATCAAGATATATCATGTCAGGGTACTTGTCAGGAGTGCGCCACGACGGGCCACTATCATGTCAGGTTGGTCATGTCAGGAGTGTACCACTACGGGTCATTGTCGTGTTATACTAGTGCCTTGCCATACCAAGCCATGTGCAATAGTCATTCCAAACATATTAAGTAAAATCAAGTTCATGACAAAAGGCGTAAGGATATAAAATGGACGTAAAATATCTAATAAAATATCAAAAGACAGGGTTATAAAAGAGCCAAGCTTAAAGAAATAAAACTAAAACTCCAAGGGTCAATAGGTTAAGCAAGGGGTCAGGGGAGCAGCGTACAAAAGTCACGCATGCTCAAGGGGAGCAGCTGCGTGAAAAGTCACGCAAGCTCAAGGGAGCAGCTGCGTGAAAAGTCACGCCAGCTCAAGGGAGCAGCTGCGTGAAAAGTCACGCACGCTCACGGGAGCAGCTGCGTGAAAAGTCACGCAAGCTCAAGAGAGCAGCTGCGTGAAAAGTCACGCAAGCTCAAGGGAACAGCTGCGTGAAAAGTCACGCAAGCTCAAGGGAACAGCTGCGTGAAAAGTCACGCAAGCTCAAGGAGACACGCTTCCAACAGGAAGCGCACTCAAGCCTGCGTACATAGCACTAAAGAGCGCATGTAGCTCAGTGCGCATAGCTAAACAGCTCTGCACACTGCTCATTGTCTTCTCCAAACAGCAAGAACACATGGGTGAACCCAAAACTTCAAAACACCATAACTTGGTCATCCGAACTCCAAATTCGGATTTCCAAAGTTCTAACTGGAGTGAAACTGAAAGCTCTTCCACATGGAAACATCAGAACTCAAAGAAAACCAACCAAAATGGATCAAAATATGTAAAATCCGAAAATAGCAATAACTTAGATCTACATCAACAGAGACTCCAAATCATAAAAACCCAAGAACTAATGTTGATCTCCATGGCCTAATCTAGCAAATGGACCAAGAAAATATGGTTCTCATGAAGTGGCAAGATGCACTTGCCTAAGGGTTAGGAGAGTTGTGGAGGAAGGAGAAGAAGAAGAAGAAGAAGGAAATTAATGGTGTTTATGAAGAGAGAGAAGAGGTGGGTGGAGATATAAAGAGGGTGTTGTGGTATTTGAGGGTGGAGTGTAGGCTAATGGTGATCCAATGCATAAAACCGAACCAAACCGGACCAATCCCAATTAAAACTGAGCCATGCCAAAACCCAAAATACGGGAAACGTCGAAATTCCACAAGCTGAGAAAAATAAAAATACATGCCAAAATCCAGATACGAGTATAAATACGAAATACTGGAAATACAGGAAATGAGGGTGACAACTCTACCCACCTTAAAAGAATTCCGTCCTCGGAATTTAATCAAGGAGCTAGAGATTGCCACGACAAGCTACACTAAGCAGCCCAATCATACAATCATACAATGCAAGCAAGGAAGGGAAAATGTAAGGCATAAGAAAGACATTATACCTCAAGAGTCAAACAGGTAGGGATATCAAGATCGGATGTCGTCCTCACGCTCCCACGTTGACTCACCTAGAGAGTGATGACCCCAAGCAACACGGACTAATTTAATAGTCTTGTTCTTGAGTATCTTTTCCCTCCGGTCCAAAATAGACACGGGCCTCTCCTCATACGAAAGGTTGGTACCAACAACCAATTTCGAATGGTCTAGGATGTGGCTCGGGTCCGGGATATACCGTCGTAATTGGGACACATGAAATACATTATGTACCTCACTTAGCGACGGCGGAAGAGCGAGACGATAGGATACATCTCCTACTCGCTCTAGAATATCGAACGGCCCTATATACCTAGGACTAAGCTTTCCCCGCACGCCGAAGCGAATGACGTCGCGGTTAGGCGAGATCCTAAGGAATACATGGTCGCCGACAGCAAATTCTAAGGGACGCCGATAAGCATCGGCCCAATGGCGCTGGCGGTCCTGGGCAACTCGGAGGTGATCTCTGACCTTCCTGACCACTTCAACCGTCTGGGAAATCAATTCGGGTCCGAGCATCTGCCTCTCCCCGACATCGTCCCATGCTAGCGGGGATCTGTACTTCCTGCCATAAAGAGCCTCGAAGGGTGCCATCTGGATACTGGCCTGATAACTGTTGTTGTACGAGAATTCCACCAGGTGCAGATGATTCTCCCATAAACTACCGAAGTCAAGGGTACAGGATCTCAACATATCTTCAAGGGTCTGGATTGTGCGCTCTGATTGACCATCCGTCTGCGGGTGATAAGCTGAGCTGAACTGAAGACGAGTCCCCAAACTCTTCTGCAAGCTGCGCCAAAAGTGTGATGTGAATCTTGAATCCCTGTCCGAGGTGATGCTAACTGGCACACCGTGAAGCCTGACGATCTGCCTGAGATACATCTCTGCTAGCTGCGCCGTCGACTGTCCAACTCTGAATGGGAGAAAGTGTGCTACCTTCGTGAGACGGTCAACTATAACCCAAATAGCATCTCTGTCGGCCGGAGATCTGGGCAATCCGGTCATGAAATCCATGGTTATATGCTCCCATTTCCATTCTGGGATCGGTAAGGGTTGAAGAAGTCCAGCGGGCCTCTGATGTTCAGCTTTAACCTGTTGGCAAACCAAACACCGAGAGACAAACCGGGCTATCTTCCTCTTCATGCCATTCCACCAAAAATGCTGACGAATATCACGGTACATCTTCGTACCACCCGGATGAATAGAATACTGAGAACTGTGGGCTTCTGCCATGACTTCCTGTCTGATATCTCCACTAGGTACACAAAGACGAGTGCCGTGCCAAAGTGTACCGTCTTCATGAATACATAACTCTGGCCTTCTTCCTGCTTCACACTCTGCTCTGAGTCGCTGGATCTTGGAATCTGTTGACTGCGCCATCCGGATCCTTTTAACTATGCTGGACTAAACCTGTAGACTGGCCATCAATGCCATACTGGTAGGAAGAACCACTTCAATTCCCATCTTCTGAAGATCTGCCAATAACTCTGGTTGTGCCATCAGAAAATAAACTCCGGCTCTCCTGCTCAAGGCATCTGCTACAACGTTGGCCTTCCCGGGATGATACTGTAAATCCATATCATAATCCACCAATAGCTCGAGCCATCTTCTCTGCCGCATATTAAGGTCCTTCTGGATGAAAACATACTTCAGACTCTTATGATCAGTAAAGATCTCCACTCTATCTCCGTACAAGTAGTGTCTCCACAACTTCAAAGCAAACACTACCGCCGCCAATTCCAAGTCGTGGGTCGGGTAATTCTTCTCATGATCACGTAGTTGACGTGACACATAAGATATTACCTTCCCATGCTGCATCAAGACACACCCCAATCCTCTGCCTGAAGCGTTGCAATAAACTGTGAATCCTCCGGTCCCATCTGGAAGGGTGAGAATGGGAGCCGTTATCAAACCTCGCTTCAACTTCTCAAATGATTCCTGACACTCTGTTGTCCAAACAAATGGAACATCCTTACGAGTCAACTGGGTCATCGGCGCTGAAATCCTTGTGAAATCTGAAACGAACCACCGGTAGTAGCCGGCCAATCCAAGGAAACTGCGAACCTCTGCCACTGAGCTGGGTACCGGCCATGACTCGATAGCCACAATCTTCTGGGGATCCACTTCCACTCCTCCTCGGGTAATGATGTGACCCAAATATGAAATGCGATCGAGCCAGAACTCGTATTTACTGAACTTGGCGTACAACTGATGCTCCCGAAGCGTCTGTAGGATGACTCTGAGATGCTGCTCATGCTCTGCTTCACTCTTGCTGTAGACCAGGATGTCATCTAGGAACACGATCACAAATTGGTCTAAGTAAGGCATGAAAATACGATTCATGAGGTCCATGAATACGGCCGGCGCATTGGTTGCTCCAAAGGGCATAACAAGGAACTCCCAATGCCCGTACCTCGATCTGAATGCTGTCTTCGGGATGTCCTGCTCTCTGACTCTGATCTGGTGGTATCTTGACCGCAAGTCGATCTTCGAGAACACTGAAGCCCCTCTGAGCTGATCAAACAAGTCATCTATCCTCGGAAGAGGGTATCTGTTCTTGATTGTCACCGAATTCAAGGTACGATAATCAACACATAGCCTGGACGTACCATCCTTCTTTTTCACAAGAAGCATCGGGGCTCCCCAAGGCGATCCACTTGCACGAATGAATCCCTTGGTCCTCAGTTCTTCAATCATCTTGTACAAAACCTCCAACTCTGAAGGCACCATCCTGTAGACTCGCTCTGATACTGGTGCTGCCTCGGGAATCAAGTCTATAGTGAACTCAATCTCCCGCTCCGGCGGCTTCCCTGGAAGCTCCTCTGGAAAGACATCTAGAAACTCTTCAACTATCCGGGGTAACTGCACTGCTGCTACTGCCATCCGTAATGCTGGGAAAGATGGCTCCACTGCTCCTCTGGAAAATGAGAACTCTGGCTTGTCGGGGATACTAAAGACAACTCTGCCAATATGGCAGTCTATCCTAGCATACTGGTTCCTCAACCAATCCATGCCTAGGACTACATCATAGTCTGCCATAGGAAACTCTATAAATCTAGCGGAGAACTCCCTACCGCTAACTACGATCCGACACGAGGAAAACACTCGATCTACTCCCACAAGACCATTACCAGTAAGTATATTGAGCCTCACTGATAATGACTCGGGCTCCAATCCTATCCGTGTCGCGAATCGTGCAGACATGAATAAATGCGATGCACCAGAATCAAACAATACCAAAGCTGGAAAGGAGTTGACGAGAATAGTACCTGCCACTACCTCACCTGGTGCAACTTCTTCTTCCATAGCCATCATCATGGCCTGACCTCTAGCTGCGGGTCCCCTCTGCTGGAACCCTCTCTGCCTATTCTGGGTCTGAGCTTGGGCTTGTGCATACTGCTGGGGGTGCTGTTGCTGGAATGCCTGAGACTGAGGCGGCAAGGGCCTCGAAGACTGATACTGCTGCTGCTGAACTGGTGCTGGGGCCGGTCCTCTCACCGAAGAGCTAGAAGGGTTGGATGCAGACGAACCACCTCTATTCGGGCAAGCTCCAATTCTATGATCTGCTGCTCCACAAGCCAGGCACAATCCTTGTGCCCTGCGACAGTCTGCCACCACATGGCCTGGCTTCCCGCAATGAGAACATCCCATCGCGGAAGTCTGCTTCTGCTTCTGCTGTTGTGGGTACGTCGGGGTCGAATGCTGAACCGACGTTACTGAGGCCGCCCGCCTCGGAGTTCCGATGGTCAATCCCCTAGCTGCCGGGGCTAGAGCTGACGATTGGTGAATCTGACTGTGGGACCGCTTCCTGCTTCCGGTCCTATCCATGATCCTCTGGGAGGTGTACTCATGCCTCCTAGCTGCTCTCAAGACTGAATCGAACGTCTGGTGCTCGAACTGCTCAACCGCCAACAAGATCTCCAAATGCAGTCCTTGCTGGAACCGCTGGGCCCTATCAAACTCGGTCGCCACCAAGGTGGGGGCAAACCTACTGAGTCTAAAAAACTCTGATGCATAACTGTCGACTGTTCTGCCTCCTTGCTTTAAGTTGGTAAATCTGGTCTGTAAGTCGTACCGAGCCACAGCATCAAAGTATTTCGCCTGGAATCTCTCTCTAAATACTGCCCAAGCAATGGGTGCCACTAATCCCATCGCCTGTGCCGCCCACCAACTGCGAGCCAAGTCCAACAACTGCAGGCGTACCACCGCCACCTTCTCATTTTCGGGTGTCCTAGCTGCTTCCAGAATCACCTCGGTATCTTGAAGCCATGCATCCGCGGCAATCGCATCCTCGATGCCGTCGAAGAAAGGAGGGTTCAATCGCTTGAAACTGTTCGCCGCGCTGTTCCCCGAATGACCGCCTCTGGTCAAAGCATCTTAAACTGTCTGGTGCAGGGCGTCGCTTCGACGATCCTGGGAAGCTATCAAGGTTCTGATGTGGCCTACTAAGGTACCATCATCTGGCTCTGTGGGCTGGACGGGCCGAACTGGCGACTCTCCTCCAGTAGGTATCACTCTGGAGGCGACTCCGGAATGCTGGACTTGATCCCCAGGTTGCTGCTGGTCCACGGGAGGTGCTCTTCCTTGCTGATCGGCAGGGTCAGGTACAGTGCCGCTGAAGAAGACGACACAGGGAAACAATAAGGAAGGACCGGGACAGATCAACGATACAAGCATGTAATCAGGTCAAGAATTTCAGGGATTTGAAAATACGGGTGGAGATCAAGGACGAATACTGATTGAGACATCTATTCGGTAAACCCTCACATTTCTTGATTGACAAGACCTGCATGGGCCACCACTTAAACCATGTCACGCCCCAGAACCAGAATACTGGAGAGCGGGGGCAGACATAGCCAGCTACGTATATTGAAATAGAATACATCTCAACTATACAGTCACGGCTGTCTAGATATGAGGGTTTACTACAAGCCAACAGTCTCTTAAGGTCAAGCCTATTGTCTCAATCTCAAGCAAGTAATATAATTACAAGATGTATGATCATTAAATATACAATAAAAGGTGTCCCAAATATTACATATCATCTGATCATGAAGCTAGTCGTACAAAATGTTAGGACTAGCAAGAGTTAAGTCATACATGATCAACCCTAGGATTTGTTAATCATGTTTACAGCCCGTAGGCAGACAGTAAGTAAAAGTGCATCGAGCTAACAGGTGCTCGTCGGCTAAACGCCTCAAAAGAATAATTTACAATAGAGTGAGCGAAACAAAATAGAAAACCCACTCGTAGCCCGGGTTCCTTCTAGTCGCCACCATTGGGCTGGAAGCTTGGTAGATCCTCGGGAGCTGCTCCAAAATCTGGCCACACAAAACCAGCTGGGTCAACCCCAGAAAGAGCAAGTGCCACAAGGGGGCCACGAAATTAGAACAAAAGCCAGCAATCAGCACAGAAAATCTAATATTAAAACTAAAATTATGAAAACATGTCAGGAGGATATACGACGAGATAACCATGGAACTATTCCGATAGCCAGGTTACAACCCGTAAACCAAACAAGGACCGGGGTTGTAACCCTTCATCTGAACAGAGCTTGGTTTTCCACCATTTATCGGCAAGATAATAATGTAAGCAATCAAGACAGGAAACAATCTGTTACTGGGTCAAGACATGACTAGACTGGTTATACCTCATTCAATCAATCACGGCCAAGCAGATACTACGGCTTACTACTTTAACTAACTAGGGTTATCACAGGCCTAATTACTAACAAGATGTAATAAGATTGCTCCACAGCCACAAGCCCTGCAGACCATCCAGGCTACCCAGGACGAAAGATTAGGGTTGAATTCAGGTGGGTACATCGCCCGGGAGACAAATGTACCCTTAGGTGACTTAGAGGGTGCAACACTCGACGGTGTGCTGGAAATGTGCCCTACTCGACGGCAGGCTACAGATCCCAAGAGCGCCCAGGTAACGGGATTGCCTGTAGCTGTGTCATCTCTTCATGACTACTGAGTTATTCTAGTTATTAACCTTAATCTATTTTAGTAGGTACTCCTGACCGTGGTACTCAGGAGTCCCATCCTAGACATGATGCAAGACTGAACAAGTGGATTCACAAGCAAGCAAGAAAGAACCACCCACGGTGTCAAGACAGGTCAAGTTAAGTTATCAAGATAAATCATGTCAGGGTACTTGTCAGGAGTGCGCCACGACGGGCCACTATCATATCAGGTTGGTCATGTCAGGAGTGCACCACTACGGGTCATTGTCGTGTTATACTAGTGCCTTGCCATACCAAGCCATGTGCAATAGTCATTCCAAACATATTAAGTAAAAAGTAAAATCAAGTTCATGATAAAAGGCGTAAGGATATAAAATGGACGTAAAATATCTAATAAAATATCAAAAGACAGGGTTATAAAAGAGCCAAGCTTAAAGAAATAAAACTAAAACTCCAAGGGTTAATAGGTTAAGCAAGGGGTCAGGGGAGCAGCGTACAAAAGTCACGCATGCTCAAGGGGAGCAGCTGCGTGAAAAGTCACGCAAGCTCAAGGGAGCAGCTGCGTGAAAAGTCACGCCAGCTCAAGGGAGCAGCTGCGTGAAAAGTCACGCACGCTCACGGGAGCAGCTGCGTGAAAAGTCACGCAAGCTCAAGAGAGCAGCTGCGTGAAAAGTCACGCAAGCTCAAGGGAACAGCTGCGTGAAAAGTCACGCAAGCTCAAGGGAACAGCTGCATGAAAAGTCACGCAAGCTCAAGGGAACAGCTGCGTGAAAAGTCACGCAAGCTCAAGGAGACACGCTTCCAACAGGAAGCGCACTCAAGCCTGCGTACGTAGCGCTAAAGAGCGCATATAGCTCAGTGCGCGTAGCTAAACAGCTCTGCACACTGCTCATTGTCTTCTCCAAACAGCAAGAACACATGGGTGAACCCAAAACTTCAAAACACCATTACTTGGTCATTCGAACTCCAAATCCGGATTTCCAAAGTTCTAACTGGAGTGAAACTGAAAGATTTTCCACATGGAAACATCAGAACTCAAAGAAAACCAACCAAAATGGATCAAAACATGTAAAATCCGAAAATAGCAATAACTTAGATCTACATCAACAGAGACTCCAAATCATAAAAACCCAAGAACTAATGTTGATCTCCATGGCCTAATCTAGCAAATGGACCAAGAAAATATGGTTCTCATGAAGTGGCAAGATGCACTTGCCTAAGGGTTAGGAGAGTTGTGGAGGAAGGAGAAGAAGAAGAAGAAGAAGGAAATTAATGGTGTTTATGACGAGAGAGAAGAGGTGGGTGGAGATATAAAGAGGGTGTTATGGTGTTTGAGGGTGGAGTATAGGCTAATGGTGATCCAATGCATAAAACCGAACCAAACCGGACCAATCCCAATTAAAACTGAGCCATGCCAAAACCCAAAATACGGGAAACGTCAAAATTCCACAAGCTGAGAAAAATAAAAATACATGCCAAAATCCATATACGAGTATAAATACGAAATACTGGAAATACAAGAAATGAGGGTGACACTTTTGGACGGCAAAAACCAAAGCTAGACATTCCTTTTCCACAGGAGTATATCTGTGTTCAGCTCCGACCATCATTCTGCTCAGATAATATATTGCTTGTTCATGACCCATATCACTTTTCTGTGCCAGAAGAGCGCCAAGTGAATGATCCAAGGCTCGAATATATAGCAAAAATAGTCTTCCTATCACCGGAGGTACCAGACAGGCGGGTTTGTAAGATATTGCTTAATGTCATTGAAGGCTTTTTGACACGCTTCATCCCAGACGAAAGATACCCCTTTGTTTAATAGACGGGAGAAAGGTTGACATCTCCCAGAAAGATTAGATATAAATCTTCTGATATAAGCAATACGGCCCTGAAAGCCACGGAGTTCTTTCAGATTATGAGGAGGACGCATTTCAAGAATTGCTTTAACCTTATCAGGATCAACATGGATACCTTGAGAGGTAATAACAAATCCTAAAAACTTGCCACTAAAAACCCCTAAGAAAGACTTAGTAGAGTTCATTTTCAATTGATGTTGGCGCATCAATTCAAATACTGTCTTCACGTCCTGAATGTGATCATTCTTTGACCGACTTTTAACAGCAATGTCATCTACGTAGCATTCAACTATTTTTCGTAGATGTTCTTGAAAGATATTGCTCATAGCCCGTTGATATGTGGCACCGGCGTTTTTAAGACCAAACGGCATAACCGTATAGCAGTAAACCCCAAGGGGTGTTCAAAAAGATGTATGCTTCTCATCTTCTGGATGCATCTTGATCTGATTGTATCTTGAGAATCCGTCCATGAAAGACATACGTTCAAAACCGCATGTATTGTCTATCATGACATCAGTAATGGGAAGTATAAATTCGTCCTTTGGACAAGCCGTATTAAGATCTCGGTAATCTATACAAACTCGAACTTTTTCGTTCTTCTTCATAACAGGAACAATATTGGCCACCCAATGTGGGTATTGTTCTTCACGAACAAAGCCACATGTAATTAGCTTTTTTACTTCTGCTTCAATTGCATCCATCATATCTGGTCTAAAGCGCCATTGCTGTTGTTTTACAGGCTTGACATTAGGAAAAATGTTGAGTTTATGAGTAGCAACTTTAGGATCTAGCCCTGGCATATCCTCATAACTCCATGCAAAGATGTCAATGTAATCTTTGATAAGTTTTATCAGCTCTTCCTTTTCATCTTCAGAAAGATTCTTACTGATGAATATTGGTTTGGACGTAATTCTATCTCCAACATCAATCTGGATAACCTCATCTTCTGTAGGTGGCTGTTGCTATTCAAAACGAAGTTCCCATTGAGTATACATCTGTTAAGCCCAAGGATCATTCTCAAATGGCTCTGATTCATCATCGGCTTGAACCATATTGACTGAGAATATTTGCCCAGATTCCTAATATGAGGAACGAGATATATCGGATTCAATGAATAGAATTTCTTCCGAATATGATGATTGCGAAGAGCTAGAAGAGAATTCTTCTTGTACATCGTCATTAAACATGTGGGACGGATCATATTCCAACCCATGACGAGTCTTCTGGTAAAACGGATCACCGCATAATGGTAGTCGTCTACCCTTGCCTTGATTAAGACCTTGTATAGTCTTCAAATCATATCCCATATTCTGGATAATCTTGATAGATTGTTGACTGTATTTGTCAATTCGGATTCTTCTTTTATCTTTATCTTTCAGATCATCTGTCTGAGCAACAAGAATATTTCTAGCCAGACCAAACACAATTTGATGCTTGTTTTTCTTATCAGACGGAACCACAAAATAGGATTCTTCGTGATGTCTGAAAGTTACGCAAGCTTGTGATGAAGCGGCTACAGGAAGCAGATAGGGAGAAGATGTCAAAAACTTTTGAGCATAAGGTCCGACATCGACATGAGGAGAAAAAGAATTCTCCTTATGATCAATGTATAAAGTTTCTTCCGGTTCTATGTTGTCTTTATATTGATGACTTTGATTATCAGAAGATAAAGTCATTCTCTCAATAAACTTGACAGCCATATACTCGAACAGGAAATCTTTATTGATATCAAAAATTACAGAATGATCAATATTTACATCATTTACAATCTGATTGCTACGCTTCGGATTAATCAACAGTGGACCATCATCCGTCTTCTGCGTAGATTTGCCAAGATTGACAATCAATGGTGATTCTTGATCATTCGTACAAGAAGTATGCCCTTTGACCTTGATCATAAAAGGTTGAACTTGGCTCTTAGCAGGAATATTTATTGATTCCTCGGATGAAGTTTGAGTTCTTCCTTTAACCTTGATTATCAGAGGTTGATCATTGACAGGTTGGGATTGGATTCGTCCCTTGACTATGATCTTCAAAGGTTGCTCCTCTGGCGGATCTTCGTTAATAGACTGATCCTCAGATGATGATTGATCTTCAGCCATGTCTGATATCTCTTTCACATGCTCTTGTTTATAAAGCCTTGAATCAGAGAAGTAGGCTTCGACACCCTTGAACGGATTAATATCAGCGAACTCAGTTTTCACAACTCCTTGGGAGTCCACATACTTGAAACATTGGTGAAGAGTTGAAGGCACAATATTGTGCTCATGAATCCATGGTCTTCTAAGAAGAATATTATAAGATACGTCCGAGTTGATAACATAGAAAGTTACCATAGTTCGAAGATCACCAATCTGAATCTGCAGACGAATCTTCCCCAGTGGTTTGCTCTTGCCAGAGTTAAAACTGACTATCGTAGTACTAGTGTAAGTCAGCTCACTAGTAGAAATCCTCAGGAGTCTTAGCATACTCTGAAGAATTATACTAATTGAAGACCCAGGATCAATGTAAATCCTGTCAATTTCAGTGGATCCGATATATCCAGTGTAGCACAGAGGCCTATCATGCTTGTTGTGTTTCAATAGCATATCCTCTTGTGTAAAGGTGATGTTGGGAATTACTTCCATCATACTATGACATTGCGGACATGACACTGGTATATTATCGGGAGTCTTCAGTTGAGCCAAGCATGAATCTGCTTGAAGTAAAGCTTCGCTCAAAGTCTCTCTGCTTTCTCTGGAAAGGCGAAGCAGTTCAAATATAGATAGTCTAGCCGGAGTATTGGCCAACTGAGATAGAATGTCAAATTTTTAAGGCTTTATCACCACCCCCTGACTGGAAGCAGACTTCAATGGGATATCAAAGCATACTGCCTTCTGTTTTCCCTTTTCAACCACAGACGGTTTAGTAGGAACAGAAGAGGGTTGAGTTGGTAGTGTCTCTACTACGTCTTCAGCTTCTTTGGAGGATCCCTCATAGTCTTTGTGGTACTCTTTTCCAGATCTTGTACCAGCAAAAGTTTCTTCTTCAAACTCAGGAGAAGAAAGTACCATATTACAGGATTTAGTCTTTCTTCCCTTAGCCTTCTTCTTGTGAGGGTTGTTACGAGGAACTTCAGAACCCAATCCAGTAGTGGAATTCTGATTTTGAATTTGTAAAGGAAGACGTAGTCCTTTATCATAATTCAAACCTTCTGCCTTTTGAAAGTCGTAACCCATCTTCCTCATGAGAAGGACAGATTGCTGACTATACAAGTGGATAGGCAGTAAACTTTGGATAGGTGTTTCAGTACAGGAAGAGGAAGAAACCTCTGCAACTACAGGAAGCATAGACGTTTCTATAGTTAAGGGAGGAGAAGGATTCAGGATATGAGGAGAAATCCTTGTTGGAGCTTTTTCATAAGCAGCAAAAACTTGTTGTACCCGGTATAAAGGAACACTATTCATGGCTAGCCATTGCTGATGAGTAAGCTTGAGCTTGGTAGGAGGAGCTAGACTTGGAGGACAGATGTTTAGTCGTTTCAGTCTATCTTCTAGAGGAAGGCCATCCCATAGATGATCCAAGTCATCAGGATTCGGAATAACATGAGAAATCATGTTGCAGGTTTTGACTTTCTTGCCTTTCTTGGATTTTAAAGTTTTACCTTCATTTTCCAACTCAGGTACTAAGTCAGGATGTACCCACATAATTTCACCATTCTTCAATGTGAGCGGCAGCAATCCTGTATTTTCTTCCCTGGCAGGCGGGATATTCACGATCTTTATCGTCGCCTTCGGAATTGGGATAATTCCATCTGGGACTTGTTGTGGAGGAAAATCCCCGAACTAAAAAGAAACCATATTGGTCGTAACCGTATGGTCATCATTGGTTAAAGCGATAGCGCCACCATTTATCAGCTCTTGGATCTTCTTTTTCAATACATAGCAAGCGCTGGTAGGATGATTAATGTATCTATGATAGATACAATATTTGGGATTGTCGGTCAGATTCACCTCATTAGGCCTTTTTGGCTCTGGAATCTGAAGTTTACCACTTTTCACCAGACATTGAAATATCCTTGGGATATCACTTTTGTCAAAAGAGTATTCTTCCTTTGGCCTGGAAGATTCTTGATTATTTGGCATCGTTTTGTTCTTGGAAAGATTGACCATAAAAGTATCTTTTTCTTTCACATTACGATTGCCAGGATTATTACCAGGATTACTTTTCTTCCCTTTATCTTCTGAAGCGAAAATCATCCCGTGTTCACGAGCCAACCTACCATTGGTCTCGGCAGAAACTGCTGCTATGATAAACGAAGCCCAATCTGTGAATTGGGAACCTGTGAAGACAGCAATGGATGGTCGCAGATTCATCTTACATGTATCAATCAGCGCTGAATCTGGCATACCATGAGGCATCTTTAGAGTAACCTGTCAAAAACGTTCAATGAACGTCCGAGTATCTTCTTTCTCCTTTTGTTTAATTTCTATCAAGGAGGACATGTTCATGTCCATACCTCCTTCATAGAAGCGGGAGAGAAACATTGCCTTGAATTCGTCAAAAGACGAAATAGAGTTATCGGGTAAGCTACGATACCAGTCGTAAGCTGAACCTGTCAGGCACCCGATGAAGACTCGAGTGAGAAGAGCATCATTTTTCTGCAAGTGTACAGTCATAATATCAAAGTAATTGATATATTGACTGGGAGATGCTTTTCCATCGAATAAAACCATGGATTGTGGCTTGAACTTCGGTGGAAAGGGTACATCATTCCAATGAGGAGGATAAGGTTGCTTAATCCCTAACCTCTGGAGCTGATCTTTGTGCCTCAAAACTTCAAACTGTGCTTTGAGTTCATGCACTGCTTGAATGGCTTCACTGGTTTGAGGAAGCACATTTGATTGAATAGTCGTTGGATGTACCGTAACCCCCACTGGAGGTGGTACATCATCTGGAATGATGGGATCTGGAGATGCAGAATTTTGATTAACATCAGGCTCTTGAATATTCAAAGGTATATCAGCCCCTTGACTATCTTGAGTTTGTGCTGCTACTGGTACCGGAGTTATTACTATAGGTTGAGCAGTTTGTTGATTCAAAATTATCTGATGCATGCTTTGTACCATGTTAAGCATGTCTTTCAATGATTGCTCCACGGCAGTGAGACATTGTTCCGTATTAGCAGAAGACGTCTCTGGTTCATCTCCAACAGCGTAGGATTCAACCTCTCTTGAAGATATAGAGGTATTAGTATAGAAGTATAAATCCACACTATCGGTATCAGACTCAAAAGATTGAGTACCCCCAGCTTCTGAATCAGAAGTCTGTAATTATCTTTGTCTTCTTGATCGAGTATTCTGATATACTCCTTCAAAGGAATCAAGAAGCCTGTTGAACTGTTGTTGACCTGGGGTTTGGGACATATTCCGACTTGGATGTCGTCCTCTGTTAGTATGAGATGCCATGTTGACTGACACATATGACAGCTCATGTTCTTGGTCTTCAGCTTGATGCTGAGGCGAGTTAAAACTTAAACGATCAAAAACTGACCGTTTTGAAGACGAACAACAACAGTTGATCACAACCTGAGGATATTCATAATGATGTTTTTTTTGGCGGAATATTACCGAAGATTGTCTGTTCTTACGTTTTTGCATTAGCAATTCACGTAAATCAGAAGGAACAGATGGAGTATTCTTCTTTATTACATTTGGGGTAGAAAAACGTTTAGTCCCTTGTATATAAAGAAGATTACTGGCTGCATTCGCAGAACCATACTGTATATTTTTATGCGTTTGGAGTTGTGTGCGTAAATCTTGAGATTTAGCACGAAGGACTCCATTTTCTTGGCGTGTAATTTATAAGTTTGGTACTTTGCGTAAAGCAGTATAAGAAGGTTGTTGGTATAGGACAGAAGTTTTACCAACGATATTTTTATACTGTACACGTTTAGGTACATTCACATTAGATGTGCAAACATCGTTATGAATTTTATCTACACTGTCAAAGACAGGAGACTTACCTTTACGCGTGGAGCGTAAAAATTGATTATCTACCACGTCACAGACGGGAGATTTTGCTTTACACGAGGAGCGTAATTTATTTGGGCCTACCACGTCACCGACGGGAGACTGATTCTTACACTCAGAAGCATAAACTTTAGAGTCTGCCCCATTACGAATGGGGGATTCATTCTTATGTACTGAGCATAAAATTTGGTTCTTACCCACTGAGCGTAAAACTTGATTCTTACGCAGTGGGCGTGAAACCTGATTATCTTCACCGTTACAAACGGGAGATAAATCGTCACACTTTGAGTGCAACTCTGAAGTAAGGACTGCCTCGTTACGAACGGAAGCCCCTACGACAGGAGTGGGAAGAATTCCCTTGTCATCAGAAGCAATAGAGAGATCAGAAACCACTTTAGATTTGGGAATCCAAACTTTTCGTGCTTTACGAGACTTTTGAACATTGGAGTGGCGAGAACCACCCCCAGTTTGGAGCATTTCTTCATAGGCAGTCTGGTCGAAGTGCACAACCAGAGTCTTCTTGGTCGAATCGACCGAAACATCATCATATTGAGCAATCGCCTCCTCGTTAGAGGAGAAGGTCATCCCCAGCAGAGTCGCCATTTTGTTTCCCTTAACAAAATACCAGGAAAATTGGCTTTTAAAAATAAAACGAGAAAAAAAGTACAAGAAGTACAAATTTGATTCTGGGAAAGTATTGCTATGGAAGTCTGATCTGTAAATGATCACTTTGTTCCTTGGACCATATGATGATGATGAAGATCACTGCTTGAAGTAGAACAACTTGGAAGAACTAAGTCACCAGAAAGGTATCGACGTACTTGGACACTGATGGCGAGGCCGAATACTTTCCTCCTTTGCTTCACTCTGTTCTGAAAGAAAAGTTGAAGAAGAATGCTCTGGAGAATCAAAGTCTCGAAGTTCTGATCTCTGTATTCTCTCATGTCCCCCTGTGTCTGTCTTATGAGAAAAATAAGTCTATTTATAGACTTGGGCTCTGGTGCGTAAAAACTCAGCAAAAGTTTCGCCTTTACGCTAACAACCGCCACCCACGATCAAAGTCATCCTCTGTATACGTTGACACATGTCCCATCAATTCAGTAAGAATAGGATGCACGTACACACGTTCTTCGGGATGTGTGGCATAAAAGCCATGTAGGCAAACCACGTTCCAAATTGATCAGAAAGAACAGGGCGTAAAAATAGCCTCAATGTACTCTGAGCATAAAGCAATAGATTGAGCGTAAAGTAGCTTTGACGTAGACTTCCCGCGTAAAGTGGTTGTTAAATAACCTTGAGCGTAAAAATAGCTCAAATAGACTTTACGCACACGTCAACTGTTGAGCGTAAAAGCTCGTATAGTCCTCGTGCGTAAAAGAAGCCATAGTGTGAGCGTAAAGTAGCTCAATCCACATACTAAACGACAATATTGGTCTCTGTGTAAAAGACAAATCCCTTTGTGATATATGCCATCATTAATATCTCCTTGTCAGAGTTTGCATTAAATGCGAGATTTGACAGCTTTGTCCAGCGTAAAAGTGGCTGCTCTGTCATTGGCGTAAAATCATGGGTGTAGACCCGAGCGTAAAATGATCAGCCTTCTTAGGCGTAAATTGATTAGCCTTGTCTTGGGCGTAAAGGAATTACCCGTTCTGCTAAGCGTAAAGCAGATCACTTATGAATGAGATGACTCTTTCTTTGAAGCACTTTTTATGCTCCTACAAGAATTTTGTTTCACTTAACAAAATACCAGGAAAATTAGCTTTTGAAAATAAAACAAGAAAAAAAAGTACAAGAAGTACAAATTTGATCCTGGGAAAGTATTGCTATGGAAGTCTGATCTGTAAATGATCACTTTGTTCCTTGGACCATATGATGATGATGAAGATCACTGCTTGAAGTAGAACAACTTGGAAGAACTAAGTCACCAGAAAGGTATCGACGCACTTGGGCACTGATGGCGAGGCCGAATGCTTTCCTGCTTTACTTCACTCTGTTCTGAAAGAAAAGTTGAAGAAGAATGCTCTGGAGAATCAAAGTCTCGAAGTTCTGATCTCTGTATTCTCTCCTGTCTTCCTGTGTCTGTCTTATGAGAAAAATAAGTCTATTTATAGACTTGGGCTCTGGTGCGTAAAAACTCAGCAAAAGTTCCGCCTTTATGCTAACAACCGCCACCCACGATCAAAGTCATCCTCTGTATACGTTGACACGTGTCCTATCAATTCTGTAAGAATAGGATGCACGTACACACGTTCTTCGGGATGTGTGGCATAAAAGCCATGTAGGCAAACCACGTTCCAAATTGATCAGAAAGAACAGGGCGTAAAAATAGCCTCAATGTACTCTGAGCATAAAGCAATAGATTGAGCGTAAAGTAGCTTTAACGTAGACTTCCCGTGTAAAATGGTTGTTAAATAACCTTGAGCGTAAAAATAGCTCAAATAGACTTTACGCACACGTCAACTGTTGAGCGTAAAAGCTCGTATAGTCCTCGTGCGTAAAAGAAGCCATAGTGTGAGCGTAAAGTAGCTCAATCCACATACTAAACGACAACATTGGTCTCTGTGTAAAAGACAAATCCCTTTGTGATATATGCTATCATTAATATCTCCATGTCAGAGTTTGCATTAAATGCGAGATTTGACAGCTTTGTCCAGCGTAAAAGTGGCTGCTCTGTCCTTGGCGTAAAATCATGGGTATAGACCTGAGCGTAAAATGATCAGCCTTCTTAGGCGTAAATTGATTAGTCTAGTCTTGGGCGTAAAGGAATTACCCGTTCTGCTAAGCGTAAAGCAGATCACTTATGAATGAGATGACTCTTTCTTTGAAGCACTTTTTACGCTCCTACAACATTATGAATTCCATCAAAACGGAAGTGAACAAGCTTATAGCTAGCAGTTTCATCCGTGAAGAGAAGCACCCAGACTGGGTAGCCAACGTAGTACCAGTCATTAAAAAGAAAGGGAAAATCTGAATCTGTATCGATTTCGGCAATCTGAATGCGGCATGCCCTAAGGATGAATTCCTTCTTCCGATCACTATAATGATCGATAATACGTGTGGCTTCGAGCGCATGTCCTTTATGGATAGCTTTTCAGGATACAATTAAATCAAGATGGCTCATGATGATGATAAGCATACATCGTTCCGAACACCGATCGGCGTATATTGTTATACGGTCATGCCCTTTGGCCTGAAGAACACCGGTGCTACCTATCAACGGGCTATGGGTGTCATCTTCAGAGATCATTTGCGCAAGACGGTGGAGTATTACGTAGACGACATCGCCGTCAAGAGCCGCACCAAAAATGATCATTTACATGATTTGAGAACAGTGTTCGACCTCATACAGGCACAAAACCTGAAGATGAATCCCGCCAAGTCTTTTCTGGGGGTGTCCAGCGAAATGTTCTTGGGCTTTATCATTACTTCTCGGGACATTCACATAGATCCCGACAAAATAAAAGCAATCTTGGAGATGAATCCACCAAAGAACCTCCGCGGCCTTCATGGAAGACTAGCCTATATCAGGAGGTTTATATCTAACCTCTCAGGGCGATGCCAACCCTTCACTCAACTCATGAGAAAAGGTATCTCTTTTGTATGGAACGAGGAATGTCAGCGTGCCTTTGATGATATTAAGGAGTACCTGATGAATCCGCCAGTTCTGGTAGCCCCGGTCGCCGGAAAGCCCTTCCTACTCTATATACGGGCGATGGAACACTCCCTCGGTGCTCTACTAGCACAGAATAATGACACGGGACATGAACAAGCCATTTATTATCTCAGCCGGATGATGGTAGGACCGGAACATAGGTACACTGCCGTAGAGAAGGAGTGCCTTGCCCTAGTGTCCGCCATTCAGAAAAACGACACTATGTGACAGGGCAGACCATCCATGTTGTTTCACGAGTTAATCCCTTCAGGGTTCTCATGACCAAGCCAGGCGCACTCAGTTCTCGTTTAGCCACCTGGGCGATACTGTTATCTCCAAACGACATGGTCTTTCTTCCGCAGAAGACTATCAAAGGTCAAGCCCTGGCTGACTTCTTAGCAGCCCATCCAGGCTAAAAAATAGCCATAATTTATGAAGGAATTCCTGATGAAGTCGTCGTCTTGAACAAGACTTCGCACGACGCCATTTGGCGAATGTTCTTCGATGGTGCTTCAAGAACGGGGCCTGTAACCGCCTGTTTTCAAAATTAAGGATAATTTTGTCATTTCTCAGTTTTCCATAATTTTGGTGAATTTTAGTTAATTTAATACTATTTAAATTGGTATATTGTGATTTTGGTGTTTTGCTAGTACAACCCTAGAAACTGTTTAGCCTAGAGACTAACCATGACCACGGAGACCTAACTAAGGGTTTAGATTAGCAAATTTTCATTTTCTAGGCTAAGGGTATTTTGGGCATTTGGTGACTTTTGAATTAGTATGGATTTTGGCCTTTTGGTAATATGCTAATTGATAGATTAGGCCTTAACCTAGAAGTTTAACCTAATCTAAATTAGTCATGAGGTTAGGATTATGGTTAGAACATTCCAACTAAGTGCCAAGGTTAGTAATATCTAGATATTGATAAGTAGGATATTTTCTTCTTAGGATATTAAAGAAAGCCTAGAACCAATAGGAAGGCTTAGAATTTGTTGGAATGATCTTGGTCACACATCTATACCTAAACAAACCCTAATTCCCTTAGATGACCAGCCATTAAGTGCCCCCATTCCTATAAAGCATCCTTAAGAAGGCATTTGCCTCTTTTTACAATTTCTTAGAACCCTAATTGTTCCTCCCCAAAATCCTTCCCCAAATATCCAAATTAAGTCCAATTTGATCCTAATCAATTGCATCATCATCCCCAACAGTAGAGAAGACTTGTGGAGGCTTGCTAGCAAGGTTGGAGGACGTTTGAACCATAGCAAATAAAGGAAGACGTCGAGTCTAGGCTCTTTTCATTGAGATTTCGCCCTCAATAGGTAAAACCCTACAAACACCTATAAATTCCCAATTTCTTTCCATAGATGCATCCATTTAGGGTTGCCCTAGGTGTATCCCAAGTTTGGTAGGAATTCGTGTCCATTTCGTGTCCGTATCGGACACGTACCGGTGTATTTAAATGAGTGTTCGATGAAATGCCTTATAGGACTTTTTGTTCTTGGTTTTCAAAACAAATTATATAATTTGGAAGCTTATTATGTGTAGATCACAACCCAAATTGACTGAGTCAAAATTAGACAAGTTTGGACATGGTTATAGGGCTCGGACATGCAGTACGAGATACCGCACGGGGCTCGTGCAGCTGTCGTGCTGCTCGATACTGATAGCGAACACGACACTGAATCTTATGACATGAAAATTAATAGACACGAGGGGACATACACTGACAGCATGCCCCCAATGTTTGGGTCGAGTTGGTTTAGTATTTTCGAAGTTATCGGGCTTGTACTGGTTTTACAAACACACACACACGCGCACATTGGGTCACTGATATGGGCTTGGACACGAAGCTGGACACCACATGGACACATATTAGGCACCTAGACACCTAACCCTATACCTGGCAAACACCTAGACACGACCACGAGGTGTCTCGTGTCGTGTGTCGTGTCCTGGACCGACTAGCACACGTGCACGAGACTGCACTGAACTGTGTGTGTCTGTGCGTGTACGTGAGTGTCTGGACACCTTGTGTCCTGTTGTATGGACACAACATGACTCGTGGGACACACTGACACGTTCAAGACACCTTACCAACCATTAAATTAGGTTTTTATATGATTTTCGAACTTGGTTAGGGGTTTTCCCAATTTTTTTGATACTGAGCACAATATTAAGTAATTCTGTCTTTTAAATGTGTTTGAATTGATTTAAAAATATAATTTTGCAATGATTATACATATTAACATGTCTAGGATTTTATATGATAAATTGGTTTCATAGTTGTTTAGGTTTTCAAATGTTATTTGGTTGATTTGTTTTATGGATTCGATTTATAGGTTTTTTCCTAATACTGTGTTTCCAATTTCTTTTGAAAGTGATTTTTGGATAGATTTGTTTCAGTCTTTTCAAATTTAGTTTCAGATTTATAAGTTGTTATATATAGGTATATTAGTAATAGAGGAGAGGCATACATCAGTCGGATGCGGCTGTATGAGGAAGGATGTGTCTGAGTGAAGAGAGGGGTGTGAACACTTGAGTGTAGGCTTGTAAGTTAGAGGGAAGGGGAAGTTTTGAACTGAAGTGAAGTTCAGTTGAGAACTGAGATGATGATTTATATGTTAACTGAGGGGTGGGGGTTTGCTCAAAACTGAGATTTAGAATGGGTTTTGATTTTACAAAGGTTAACTGGGCTGTGGACTGTTAAGGTGTTAACCTGAGATTCAATAAACCATAGCTTAAATGTTGAACCTAAAAACTGAGATCATGTTGGTACAAATGTTCAGTTGGTTGGAGGCATGGCGGTAGGTTACCTAGGGGCTACAACAGCAGTATGTTGCAGTAGCAGTAGCAGCATGGTCATGGCCATAGGCCAGTGTCAAGTGGTCCCATGTGTTAGTGAGGAGTAGGCTATATTAATTAAGATGTTAGTTCCATTCCCCTTTAGACATCAGTCCCTGTGTAGGCAGGGTACCAATATTGCCATGGTGTTTTAGTTAGGGATTTGTATCAAGATTTTAAGGAGTCCAGGTAGAGTGCTCACAATGATTAGTCCTGCAACCTTCAGATAGAGGGTGTCCTGCATTGAGTGTTGGTTAGCTATTCATGTTTGATCATGTGCTTAGATATACTAGTCCAGTCATTATCAGTAAGTGTTCAGTCCAATTATGTGAATTTTGGCATTGACTGGATATCTATGTTATTGTGTGAGTATGTGAGTAGGAGCTAAGGAAAGTGTTCCCTGTGTCAAGGACTAGGTGAGAGGATGTGAGATATTGTAAGTTTGTGCCCCATATGAGAGTTATATAGTGTTAGACAATAGGTATATAGATGGGAGGTAATGTATAGGAAGGCTAAGCAATAGTCAGTATAGGTAGGGCCAAGGGTATGGTTTATAGATAGGTCTAAACCTAAGGTAGAATATGATCTAAATAATACATGTTAGCACTCACACTATAGCCTATGTGGCCATACCCTAAATATTAACTAATTAAATCAAGGATGACTTAGAGTTGACTAGAGCTTGACCAAACCCTAGAATTGACCAAGGTTGGACCCAATAGTTTAAGTTTGACTAGTGTTGACCAAAAGTCAACATTGAGTCTATATGTGACCAAAGTTGACCAAGAGTTGACTTTGACCTAGATTGGCCTAGAAATTATATAGATTGCATCATACACTTCAATTACCTTATTTCTAAATACATTATAACCTGTTTTACTCTAAATAGGACTCTGTGACAACAGTTCGGACATCTATTCATATCAGTCATACAGGGTGACAGGCGAGTACATTCTCTAATAATATTTCTATTTTACGATATCGTCTTTGTTTCTTGTATTTAGTATAGATATCCTTGTTCTCTTGACACATTGTTCACACGGATTGGTATTGTCTAGATCCCGTCATAAGATGTTATTCCTCTTATATATGGTATACACTGGGCAAGTCTTCATTGTTTATTGTTTATTGTATAGATACGATTCCTGCGTAGGCTCGCGACCTCCTCAAAGAATACGTGTCATGACGTGTCATGACTGGATCCACTATATTAGTCAGGGATGGAGGTGTTAGCGTAGATATGTGATCAATACCCCATAGTACTAGCATTGTATCACCATTGTATCACCATTATATCACCATTGTATCCTCACTGTATAGTGTTAATCATACACTCACATATGATTAGCCAGGCCAAACATTGTATCAAGTTCTAAGCCGATCGCATGTTGAAACTAGTGCTAAACTCACATAGATAACAGTTCCAGATTTCGTACATGTTATACCTTGTTCTCTTGCCTTATCTAATTACAGTTTTGACATACTCTGCCAGGATGCATGAACGCTCTACTTTACCTAGTATATTCTCTCTATCTACTGCTACATTTTCAATATTGTATAACTAGAACTGTTGTTTGAGATTTTGTACTCGTTTCCGTCCTGACTGGACCTGTTGAAAATATTACAGATGATGAGGAGGAGTGCCCTACCTATTACGGTCCTCATGACGTGGTTGCTATAGAGTTGGATACCCTAGTGCAGAAGGGGCTAGCTCTAGCAGATGAGGCCTTGGGATAGTTTAGCTAGTTCTAGTATAGTACTGGACTCTGTCTCCAGATTACTTTGGCTTGTTATTATTTGTTAGTTATTTGTATTGAGATTTTTGACTCAGAGATTTTGGACTCGTATTATTCTGTGTTGGATTTTCAGGATGATATTTATAAATCTTGTTGTCTTTATCTTTCAGTGTTATTATCGTCATTCTTAGAGTTTATGATTGAGTATATTATATTGTCATTGCTTGTCCTCCGTTCGGAGTTGACCATTCTCGACAGGTTTTGATATTATAACTATTGTCGGATAGTAGAACTAGACAGTATTCTACGCCGGTTCTGTGGCGTAGGCTGGGATGCTGTTACGCACTCGTACCCTTACCTCGGGTGCGGGTCGTGACACATTTTTAGTGGTGGCCCATGCAGGTCAGAAGTCGCAATTAGTGCGATGTCGTAGTGGTGCTCGACTTAGAGTGCTGTTACGAGCCTGCTACTGTTTTAGAAGATATAGGCTATAGGCTAAGGGTACTCAATCACAATTAGGAAACTTCCAATTGCTTCTTTGCAACTATCCTTTCTTGATACTGATTACTTGTACTCTAAATTGTCCTCCTTTGATATGATCTATCTTGTTCCATATTGACTTCTTTCTTTCGATCTATCTTCAGGATGGTGACGACTCGATCTTAGCATTTGGAGCCTGTGGATACTGAGAGGTTCGCCACATCTCGCAAACCTGAGCCAGTCACTTCTTCTGCAGTCGTTGCATCTGCAACAGCAGTCGGGGGCGCTCCTCCACCAGTTACGAGGACTGTCCCGGAGGTCGCTGCGGCAGGAGCAGTCGTAGGTGTTCTTTGTCACGACCCGCACCTACTGTGAGGGTACGAGCACGTAACAACGCCCAGCCTATGCCGCAGTGTCGACGGTAGAATGCTGTTCTAGGTCACTATCTAACCAATAAATCACGCAATTATAAAATGTACTTGTCAAAATATCAACTCCGAACAGAGGACAAGTATAGATATAATGTAATCTCAATCACAGTCTAAGCACGATATGATAACACAGAAGATTATAACTAAGACTAAATAACAGCAATAAACCAACTACTAAATAATATAATCTCAGACAATCTCAAATAACATAACTCCACTTATTTACAAATTAAGTTCTAAAGCATGAAACTAAAACAAGACAACTAGCTAATCTCCCGATCACTCCTGAGTGTCGGGGCCATATGTAGCTAAGCCATCTCCTGGTCCATAATATGTAGGGCATGTGTCCTCGGGGCAATCATCTGTAAAATTTACAACAGGTCCAGTCAGGACAGGAACGAGTACAACTCATCAAGGAAACCCAAGTAAATGACAGGGAACTATAAAGCAGTTATAGACAGTTTTATTGATGAACACGGTGGTTATATTCAGGTGATGGTATAGAAAAACAGATAAGATACAAGAAAAGTAAGTAACTAAAACAAGAGCAGAATCATGGCAATGAAGACTGTAAAATAAATCTAGCTGAACTAGAGTAACATGATAAGTCCAGACAGTAAATGTAAACCAAGTGTAATCCTATGTAAATCCAGTACGGGACGAATCTAATACAAGATGAATCCAGTACAAGATGATTCTAGTCAGTGATCAAGAATCCAGGTGAGACAAGCTATAATCTAATAGTGTGTTTTAAAATACTGAGATCGACATGTAAACGGCTGTAGGTATCAGGCACATCTCTCACTGATCAGGCGAGAGATGGCTATGCTTCCAGTAGATTCCAGTAGGGAGATTCCAGATTTGGGGTACGTCAACATGCCTTACTCAATATTTCTCCGCCCCGTAATATAAGTGAATCCAGTACAAGACACGAAAATCAAGAGTGTCCAGCCAAACACGATACTAGTAATGATTCCAGAATGATTCCAGTAATAGAGGCCAAACAATATGGTAAGTGTGTCGCATATATGAATCCAGAAATATCCATACGTGTGGTAACAAAGAATCACATAAAGCTAACTAGAACTGAAGTACAGTAACTAACAAATAAATGAGAGAACTATCAGAGAATGTACTCGCCTGATACTCTGAAAAGAGTAGTGTAATGTCAGATGTCTGCACCGGAGTCATAATATCCTAAATAGAGCAGTACAGGTTACAATGTGTTTAAAATAAGACAGATGATATTTATGATGCAATCTACATAATTTCTAGGTTAATCTAGGTCAAAGTCAACTCTAAGTCAAACCTGGTCAACTGTCTAGGTCAAACTAGGCCCGAGCCAAAATTGGTCAACTCTGGGTCAACCCAAGTCAATACTCTAGTCAAACTAGGTCAATTGGTCACATCTAGACTCAACTCTATAATAAAGATATTCTCATAAATATAGCTAATAGCCTACATGGGGTTAAACCCTCACAATCATCATCTTACATATATACATATAACTCTCAACTAATACCTAACTAAGCTTATAGTCTAAACATGAATCCCT
Organism: Iris pallida; assembly: GCA_029216955.1. Classification (NCBI taxonomy): domain Eukaryota; kingdom Viridiplantae; phylum Streptophyta; class Magnoliopsida; order Asparagales; family Iridaceae; genus Iris; species Iris pallida. The sequence continues at coordinate 7,240,783 of JANAVB010009399.1, forward strand.
CTTTAGGTAAAACCACAACAAGCCATTTCTACCTCTATAAATGTACCTTCACTTACCAATCAATGCCATATCATGCCTTTTAATACCATAACCTATGAACCATATAGTCTCTTCCACACAAGCCCCTAGGTTAATGAATACTAAGTTAACAATCACTTAACATATATACATATAATCACATACCCATAACTGCTAACTTCTCCTTATATCAGAAACTGGGATAATTTCAAACCCAACTACAAAACTGGAATCCCATCCTAATATATATCAATTATATATATATAGACAATATCTATATTAACTTAGGAGAACTGAACCCATAACACACATACACGTGATTGGCCCTGTCTCTCACTGTCAATATGAGAGCAGGAAACCCCCACCTACTGTGTAAACTAGGCAATTACTGAACAAATAAAAATAACAGGGACTGAACATCAAGTTCAAATAGGGCTGAACACATGTATCCCAAGCTAAACCAACTGTGCTAATAGGCCCATACTTGAGAAGCCACTCTTAGTTCTCTCAAGAACCTGAGAATCACAGTCACCCTCTCAACATTCCAATCTAATATATACTAACTAACTCACCATTCACTCACTCACACACAAAGGTTTAAGGGCTGAAAACTTGTAAAACAGGACTACACAGTATAGTGCCCATTGAACCTAACTGAACTCAGTGTCCAGTTTAACCCAGTTCATCATAACTCAGATTGATATATATGAATTAAACATAGGTCATAAATTAGCATTTTAGGAATTCTCAGGAATAACATATCAAACCAATCTCAGGTTCATCAACTGTACAGTGCTCAAAAATCAGTTTTGTGTGTGTGTAGACACTGAAATCAGTGACAAAATCTCAGGAATTTCTGAGAATAAAATGACAGCTTAATAACCAATTCCAAGCCCAAATTCGAATCCCCATTTCAAACACCAAATCAGTGACCAATCTAGGCAGCAACTAACCCATATGTAACCCATCTAACACATGTGTATGAACTGTAAGGAGTGTGTGTGGCATGTAGGGTGAGTGACTATGTGTGTGACACATGAGAAACAAGCACACAAACTGTTCACAGATTCATTTGATTTAACACATGACAGTTCAACCATTCAACCATTTAAAATCCCGATACCTAACACCTATCATCCAAAATCCCACACAAATCGTAAACTAACCTAAATGTAAACTACTATACATGTATACGAATCAATATGGTAAATAAAACATCAAAAATATCAGTTTACATTAAATCTAAACTCAGAATTTTGATAACAGTATACGTATCAGTTGAAGAGGGGAAATAAAAATTAAAAGGCTAAAAACAATTTAATACCATGAATTATTGGTTGGTAAATGAAAACCCATATGTGATAGTGTCATGGGGGTCCCAGTGTCCAAGAAACTGGACACATTCGTGTCTAAACACAACACAAACACAGACACAAGAACTGTGCACTCGACAGCGTCGTGCACGCGTGCACGTGTATCCAGTGCACGACACAGGCCACGTGGTGACACATTGCCGTACACACGTGTACGCCTAGACTAGGGGGACGTGTCAAACAACCTGCATTGTGTCAACGTGTTTCCGTGTCGTGTCAAAACATACGTATCAGTATACGTTTTTACGCATGTGCAGCACAGGCAAGGATAGGTGCGATCGAGTTTTCTCTCGATCCACTCGATCATTTTGCCTCAAATTTTGTGTGGGTGATGGCAGACAGTGCCCACACGTGTCCACAAAAAATCAGCTTATGAGAGTCCGTGTCGTATCCTGTGTCGACCCCAAGCAGCAGGGCAGCGTACCGGGGCCTCGTACGTGCGTGTATGTCTAAATTTGGACACGAAACGTGACCAGAAATGTGCTCAGTAGGACACGAATTTAAAGAACACATATAGGGCTACAAATCCATGAAATTAGTTTTCGAAATTACAATATTTTAATCCATTCAAGCAATTCATCAAACACTTAGCAATACACTATGACACGTGTCCGATACGGACACTAAATGGACACGAAATTCATCCAAATTCTAGGGACAGCTAGGGGACTCCTAGATCTAGCCTAATATGCAAAGAAATCAAAATTTTAGATCAATTTGAGGAGTTTTACCTATAGGTGAAAAAAGCTAGAAAGAGCTTCAAATGGGGGGTGTTCTCCTTGATGGCCAAATGCTCCAAATGAATCCAAAACTGAGATTAACCTCCAGAATTAATAAACAACCAAGAATTAGGTCCTAATGCAAAAGACTAGGATTAAAAAAGAATTAAAATGAATTTATGGAAATTTTTGGAAAGGGGGAAAATACCTTTCTTTTCCTATGTGTTGAAATAAAATAAAAGAGGCAATAACTAATGAATAAGTGTTTATATAGGGTGGGGATCCCTATGTGGCTGGTCATAAAGGAAGGAATTAGGGTGAGGGTGTCAAATCATGGGCCATGGGCCAAGTCACAAGTCATTAAGTCCTTAAATCACAAGTCATTTCATTAAACCACAACCCATGAACTAATTTCACTTAAACTAATCCTTCTAATCCAAAATTAGTTTCTAATGACTAAAAGTAGGTTAACCTAAGTTAGACTAGGGTCACCATGGCTAGGGTTAGCTTCTAGGCTAGTCCACTAGGTCTCAACAAGTCAAGGTCAAACTAGAATTCACCAATTCAATAAATCATCAAATAATTCAAATAAGTCAAAATGACCAAATTACCCTTAGGCTAAAAATGATAATTAATCATCCTAATGACATGGTTAGGCTCTAGGTCATGCAGTCTCTAGGGTTTCACTGGCAGCATATCAAAATCACAAGTCACGACTTAAAGCAGTTTTTAAATCGTTTAAAAATAATTAAAAATCACCAAAAATCATAATATGAAACAAATATCAATAAATAATAATTATAATTACAAAATTTCAAAATTACCCTCATTTGAAAAACTGGATGTTACAATCCTACCATCCGAAAAAAATTCCTATAAATCAAACATCAATAAAATCAGTTTTATAAAAGGAATAGAAAGTTCAGGATTTAAGTATCAGTCAACCTGTTGGACAGCCCCAACCCCAAATTCGAAATCCAAAACTTAACACAAATCAAAATCAAACTTCCAGTAATCTAATACGTGTGTGGGTGATCTAATCATGGTATTTAAACATTACAAAACAGTAAAAAAAAATTATAAGTTAACTCAGAAATCAACTAAGGAAACTGTGTATCAGTAATCGTAAAATCGAACCCAACCTAACATTCGAATACCATAAAAATCCCATTTCAGTCATGCCTCGAGGTTAGACACACGTGTACGTGTCAAGTGGGGGTATTCTCGTGTCCAAACAATGGACACGAAGTGTCCAAATCATACAAAATAGGTTGTGTCAGACTGTGTATACAGGCAGGCTCATACAGCCGTGTCAAGCTCTTGTGGACACGATTCACTATACTAGACACCTCGTGCACGTGTCTAAGTGTTCGTCAGGACTAGGAGAGTGTGTCCCACAGCCTGCACAGTATCCACGTGGATCGTGTCGCATGCACGAGATGCGTATCCGACACGATTCTCGCGTTCGCGCGGTCTGGGCACAATCCAGTGCGAGTGAGATTTCTCACTAACAAGTCGACGAAACCCGACCAAATTTTGTGAGTGTTGTGTCAGATACTAGGCGCACGGACTCCTGGATGTTCTTTCTCCTGTACATCAGACTCCTCCGTCTTTAGCCGAGGATCTGTCTCCTCCGCCTCCACTACCTACCGATTTAGGGCAGATGTTTGCCTTCCTTTGGCAGATGATGGAGGCCCAGCGAGTCCAGACTGAGGCCCAGCAGAGGAAGACAGTCGCGATACGTTAGGACGTAAGGGATGCACACCAGTTGGCTCTAGCGGCCATGGAGCAGAGGACTCCGTATCAGGGAGCGCATCCGAGGCCGAGCAATATCCAGGACTTCAAGAAACTGGGGCCTCGTGACTTTAGCCGGACTGAGGGCGTAGTAAATGCTGACGACTGGCTCGAGGACATCGAGCGTCAGATGAGGACTTCTCGCCTAGCAGACGACCTGAAGGTCGAGGCGGTAGGGCTACAGTTGTTAGACATTGCTCACACCTGGTTCAGGAACGAGCCAAACCTTGCAGGAGAGGGCCATACCTGGGCCGAGTTCAAGGTCCTCTTCAAGGCGAAGTTCTTTTCTCCTACAGACAAGATCGACTTAGCGAGGCAGTTTCAACACCTCTAGCAGGGTGGTTTGTCTGTAGAGGAGTACGCTGCGAAGTTCGGCAGACTGAGCCGATACGCAGAGTACATGGTGCGTGAGCCAGAGATCAGGGCGAGCCGCTTTAGAGAGGGATTGATATAGGATATCAAGATCCTTATTGCCTCTTTCTATGCGACCTATACCGAGATCTTTGCAGAGGCTCGCAAAGTGGAGCGGGAGTGGGGCCTGAAGCCCAAGAGGGACCGTGATCTGTTTTCGGGGACTACTAGCAGTGCGGGGGCTGCTAAGCGTCCTCAACTCCAGCATCATTCTATTCCGCAACGCCCGCAGCAGATTCCTACTCCGGTTAGGGCACCAATTCAGCAGGTGCCCCGGCAGCAGCAGCAGGGACCGACGCAGTCGACACCCACTTGCCACTACTGCAAGAGGTTCGGACATATCTGGGAGGTTTACAGGAGACCTTTGGGTGTGTGCCTATACTGTGGCACCGAGGGGCATCAGACAAGGGATTGTCCTTCGAACCATCGTCGTGCAGCTCATGAAGCACAGGGTAGGCCACCTATGGCACCACATCACGCCCCACACCAGCAGCGGGATATACCCCGCCAGGGTAGGGCTTTTGTAATGACAGTTGAGGATCCTACAGGAATTGGACTAGGAGGTTAGGTCTTGCACTTCCTTTTTACCTGTTTCTTACCGCCCATTGATTGATGATTGCCCTCTTAGTACCTTTAGTTTGCATATGTGATGATCATGCTAGATTAAATAGAAAACCCCAATGAATACTGCAATAACATGATACTGTAGAGATTTAAAACCATGCATGTGTTTTGATTCCCTGGATTGCATGTTATATAATTTAGGATAAAATTTAGTAGACTTTGATTGTTGCGTGGTTGACCTAGAGAAGAGTACAACCGTTTCAAATTTCGAGGACAAAATTTTTCTAAGGGAGTAGGATTGTAACTGCCTATTTTCAAAATCAAGGATAATTTTGTCATTTCTCAGTTTTCCATAATTTTGGTGAATTTTAATTGATTTAATACTATGTAAATTGGTATATTGTGATTTTGGTGTTTTGCTAGTACAACCCTAGAAACTGTTTAGCCTAAAGACTAACCATGACCACGGAGACCTAACCAAGGGTTTAGATTAGCAAATTTTCATTTTCTAGGCTAAGGGTATTTTGGTCATTTGGTGACTTTTGAATTAATATGGATTTTGGCCTTTTGGTAATGTGCTAATTGATAGATTAGGCCTTAACCTAGAAGTTTAACCTAATCTAGATTAGGCATGAGGTTAGGATCATGGTTAGAACATTCCTACTAAGTGCCAAGGTTAGTAATATCTAGATATCTATAAGTAGTATATTTTCTTCTTAGGATATTTGGGAAAAGAAAACCTAGAACCAATATGAAGGCTTGGAATTGGGTGGAATGATCTTGGCCACTCATCTATACCTAAACAAATCCTAATTCCCTTAGATGACCAACCATCAAGTACCCCCCTTCCTATAAAGTATCCTTAAGAAGGCCTTTGCCTCTTTTTACAATTTCTTAGAACCCTAATTGTTCCTCCCCAAAATCCTTTCCCAAATATCCAAATTAAGTCAAATTTGATCCTAATCAATTGCATCATCATCCCCAATAGTAGAGGAGACTTGTGGTGGCTTGCTAGCAAGGTTGGAAGATGTTTGAACCATAGCAAATCAAGGAAGACGTCGAGTCGAGGCTTTTTTATTGAGGTTTTGCCCTCAATAGGTAAAACCCTACAAACACCTATAAATTCTCAATTTCTTTCCATAGATGCATCCATTTAGGGTTTCCCTAGGTGTAGCCCAAGTTTGGTAGGAATTCGTGTCCATTTCGTGTCCGTATCGGACACGTATCGGTGTATTTAAATGAGTGTTCGATGAAATTCCTAATAGGACTTTTTTTCTTCGTTTTTAAAACAAATTATATATTTTGGAAGCTTATTATGTGTAGATCACAACCCAAATTGACTTAGTCAAAATTAGGCAAGTTTAGACACGGTTATAGGGCTCGGACACGCAGTACGAGACACCGCGCGGGGCTCGTGCGGCTGCCCTGCTGCTCGACACTGATAGCGGACACGACTCTGAATCTTATGACACGAAAATTAATAGACACGAGGGGGAATACACTGACAGCATGCCCCCAAAGTTTGGGTCGAGTTAGTTTAGTATTTTCGAAGTTATCGGGCTTGCACTGGTTTTACAAACGTACACACACGCGCACATTGGGTCACTAATACGGGCTTGGACACGAAGCTGGACACCACGTGGACACATATCAGGCACCTAGACACCTAACCCTATACCTGGCAAACCACTAGACGCGACCACGAGGTGTCTCGTGTCCTGGACCGACTGTCACACGTGCACGAGACTGCATTGAACTGTATGTGTCTGTACGTGTACGTGAGTGTCTGGACACGTTGTGTCCTGTTGTATGGACACAACATGACTCGTGGGACACACTGACACGTGCAAGACACCTTACCAACCATTAAATTGGGTTTTTATATGATTTTTGAACTTGGTTTGGTGTTTTCCCTATTTTTCTGATACTGAGCACAGTATTAAGTAATTCTATCTTTTAAAAGTGTTTGAATTGATTTAAAAATATAATTTTGCAATGATTATATATATTAACATGTCTGGGATTTTATATGATAAATTGGTTTCATAGTTGTTTAGGTTTTCAAATGTTATTTGGTTGATGGATTCGATTTATAGGTCTTTCCTAATACTGTGTTTCCAGTTTCTTTTGAAAGTGATTTTTGGATAGATTTGTTTCAGTCGTTTGAAATTTAGTTTCAGATTTAAAAGTTGTTATATATGGGTATGTTAGTAATAGAGGAGAGGTATACATCAGTCGGATGGGGCTGTATGAGGAAGGATGTGTGTGAGTGAAGAGAGGGGTGTGAACACTTAAGTGTAGGCTTGTATGTTAGAGGGAAGGGAAAGTTTTGAACTGAAGTGAAGTTCAGTTGAGAACTGAGATGATGATTTATATGTTAATTGAGGGGTGGGGGTTTGCTCAAAACTGAGATTTAGAATGGGTTTTGATTTTACAAAGGTTAATTAGGTTGTGGACTGTTAAGGTGTTAACCTGAGATTCAATAAACCATGGCTTAAATGTTGAACCTGAAAACTGAGATCATGTTGGTACAAATGTTCAGTTGGTTGGAGGCATGGCAGTAGGTTACCTAGGGGCTGCAACAACAGTATGTTGCAGTAGCAGTAGCAGCATGGTCATGGCCATAGGCCAGTGTCAAGTGGTCCCATGTGTTAGTGAGGAGTAGGCTATATTAATTAAGATGTTAGTTCCATTCCCCTTTAGACATCAGTCCCTGTGTAGGCAGGGTACCAATATTGCTATAGTGTTTTAGTTAGGGATTTGTATCAAGATTTTAAGGAGTCCAGCTAGAGTGCTCACAATGATTAGTCCTGCAACCTTCAGATAGAGGGTGTCCTGCATTGTGTGTTGGTTAGCTATTCATGTTTGATCATGTGCTTAGATATACTAGTCCAATCCATTATCAGTAAGTGTTCAGTCCAATTATGTGAATTTTGGCATTGACTTGATAACTATGTTATTGTGTGTGTATGTGAGTAGGAGCTAAGGGAAGTGTTCCCTGTGTCAAGGACTAGGCGAGAGGATGTGAGACATTATAAGTTTGTGCCCCATATAAGAGTTATATAGTGTTAGACAATAGGTATATAGATGGGAGGTAATGTATAGGAAGGCTAAGCAATAGTCAGTATAGCTAGGGCCAAGGGTATGGTTTATAGATAGGTCTAAACCTAAGGTAGAATATGATCTAAATGCTACATGTTAGCACTCACACTATAGCCTATGTGGCCATACCCTAAATATTAACTAATTAAATCAAGGATGACTTAGAGTTGACTAGAGCTTGACCAAACCCTGGAATTGACCAAGGTTGAACCCAATAGTTTAAGTTTGACTAGTGTTGACCAAAAGTCAACATTGAGTCTATATGTGACCAAAGTTGACCAAGAGTTGACTTTGATCTAGATTGGCCTAGAAATCATATAGATTGCATCATACACTTCAATTACCTTATTTCTAAATACATCATAACCTGTTTTACTCTAAATAGGACTCTGTGACAACAGTTCAGACATCTATTCATATCAGTCATACAGGGTGATAGGCGAGTACATTCTCTGATAATATTTCTGTTTTACGATATCGTCTATGTTTTTTGTATTTAGTGTAGATATTCTTGTTCTCTTGACACATTGTTCACACGGATTGGTATTGTCTGGATCCCGTTATAAGATGTTATTCCTCTTATATATGGTATACACTAGGCAAGTCTTTATTGTTTATTGTTCATTGTATAGATACGATTCCTGCGTAGGCTTGCGACCTCCTCAGAGAATACGTGTCATGACGTGTCATGACTGGATCCACTATATTAGTCAGGGATGGGGGTGTTAGCGTAGATATGTGATCAATACCCCATAGTACCAGCATTGTATCACCATTGTATCACCATTGTATCCTCACTGTATAGTGTTAATCATACACTCACGTATGATTAGCCAGGCCAAATATTGTATCAAGTTCTAAGCTGATCACATGTTGAAACTAGTGCTAAACTCACATAGGTAGCAGTTCTAGATTTCGTACATGTTATACATTGTTTTCTTGCCTTATCTCTTTACAGTTTTGATATACTCTGCCAGGATGCATGTACGCTCTACTTTACCTAGTATATTCTCTCTATCTACTTTTATATTTTTAATATTGTATAACTAGAACTGTTGTTTGAGATTTTGTACTCGTTTTCGTCCTGACTGGACCTGTTGAAAATATTACAGATGATGAGGAGGAGTGCCCTACCTATTACGGTCCTCATGACGTGGTTGGTATAGAGTTGGATATCCTAGTGCAGCAGGGGCTAGCTGTAGCAGATGAGGCCTTGGGATAGTTTAGCTAGTTCTAGTATAGTACTGGACTCTGTCTCCAGATTACTTTGGCTTGTTATTATTTATTAGTTGTTTGTATTGAGATTTTTGACTCAGAGGTTTTGGACTCGTATTATATTTATAAATCTTGTTGTCTTTATCTTTCAGTATTATTATCGTCATTCTTAGAGTTTGTGATTGAGTATATTATATTGTCATTGCTTGTCCTCCGTTCGGAGTTGACCATTCTCGACAGATTTTGATATTATAACTATTGCCGGATAGTAGACCTAGATTGCGTTCTACGCCGTTTCTACGACGTAGGCTGGGATGCTGTTACGCACTCGTACCTTAACCTCGGGTACGGGTCATGTCACGGCCACAAGGTGATATCGTTGCTGGAGTCGGGGTGGTATTGATTTCTCCCTCCGGACTAGTAGTCAATCGGGTGTATTCTCTTACAGAACCCTGTTCGAACAACGTAGCCGAATATAATGCTCTAGTCATTGGGCTCCAACTCGCAAAAGAAGTGGGGATCAGATACCTGGAAGCTTATGGTGACTCAAAGTTGGTTGTTAACCAGATCCGAGGTTCATATGAGGTTCACAATGAGGACCTGATTCCCTATTATCAGACAGCAATTGCCATCATTACAACCTTGGAGGGGTTCTTTATAGAGCACATTCCTAGGCTTCAAAATATTGAAGCCGATGCCCTGGCCGGTCTCACCACTTCCTTGGCATTCCCAAATAACACTCATCATCTAGTCGACATAATAGGCCATGAACTGGTCTGCCCCAGGAACAATCTTCAACTGGGTATTAGTTACTCTGCCCAGATAACCAACGACATACAAGACTGGATACGCCACTCATCGACTTTGTGGTCTATGGAATTCTGCCTGAGAATGTGAAGGAAGCTACCTCAATCAGAAGACGCTTCCTCAGATTCTTCTATGATACAAAGACAAAAATGCTATATCGACGATCCTACGATGGGCTACTACTAAGATGCATGTCAAATACAGAAGCCAAAGAAGCCCTACATGAAGCTCATGATGGTACTTGTGGGGCTCACCAACCTGGCCCAAAATTACAAGATCGTCTTCGCCGTATGGGTTATTACTGGCCCACAATGGTCGCAGATTCAGTTGATTATGCAAAGAAGTGTAAGGCTTGCCAGATCCATGTAGATTTCATATATCTGCCATCTGAATTCTTGTATCCGACAGTGGCCTCCTGGCCATTAGAAGCATGGGAAATGGACATCATTGGGCCAATCACCCCGCCGTCGTCTAGAGGGCATCGGTTCATACTTGCAATCACCGATTACTTCTCTAAATGGGCGAAAGCTGTTTCGTTGGCAGAGGTTAAGACATTGAACGTGATTAGCTTCATAAAACATCAAGTCATCTACCATTTTGGACTGCCCCAGATGATTATCCACGACAATGGTCTGCAGTTCACAAGCCACGCTTTCTATCGATTTGGTGATAAGAATCGAATTCAGAACATGGCCTCGACAACATATAACCCATCGGCCAATGGTCTGGCTAAAGCATTCAACAAAACCATAATCAAGCTCCTCAATAAGTTTGTGTCTGCAAACAAATGCGACTGAAATAAAAAGCTGGGTGAGTGCTTATGGGCGTATCGGATGACAATTCGGACGGCTACAGAAAATACACCGTTCTTCTTGGTTTACGGGAGCGAGGCAGTCCTCCCATTGGAAACTCAGATCCCCTCACTTCGAGTGGCCCTCACCTACCAGTTAACGGCGGACGATGACTACCGCCGACGGCTACAAGAGTTAGAAGCATTAGATGAGAAGCGTTTACAAGCTCAACAAAGCATAGAGCTCTACCAAGCGCGCATCTCTCGGGCTTCCAACAAGAAAGTCAAACAGAGAATATTCTAAGTTGGCGATCTTGTCTTGGCCATTCGTAGACCAATGGTCCTGACTCAAAAGACCCCCGACAAATTCCAGCCTAAGTGGGAGGGTCCGTTCGCCATCGAGACCGTATTCTCCAACGGCGCATATCGTCTCGCAAAACAAAATGGAGACTTGCTCATGATGCCCATCAACGACAAGTTCCTCAAGAAATACTATGTCTAAATGACACCTTCCAACTATCTCTCGGATTGTGAGTTATATACCCTCAGGTATCGCTGAACTTATACTCTGACTTCAAATCTCCCAGATTGTTGAGTTACGTATTCTCAGGTACCACTGAACTTACTCTCTGACTACTCCGAATGAATTCATATCTCATCTCTTGGTCATATCTATGAACTTCCTGGTCATAGCTTCTCTCCACCAAGAGTTTGTCTCAAAATCTATTACCCGCACCACCAGTGCGCAGAAGGGTAATAGGTCCATAAAACTTATCTTAATCTATGACTCGCACTGTCAGTGCACAAAAGGGGTAATAGGTCCACAAAATTTCCTAACAGAAAAAACAACAACCACATCCATAATACCTCTGAGTTATTTTCCCATCCATCATAAACAAATTACCCAATGCATAGAACTTCCACGTTGATAGCACCTCTGAGTTGTTCTGTGTACCCCAATTATGCCTAATCCTACCATGTCCTCAATACCTCTGAGTAGGAAGGCTTTGTTTTGACCCATATTTACCATGTCCTTATTACCTCTGAGTGAATATGTTGGTTTCCTCTCCACTTATTATCCGTACTCGTATCGCCAGTACACAAAAAGGGTAATAAGTCCACAAAAATTATCCTAATCTATTACTCGCACCATCGGGTACCAAAGAGTAGTAGGTCCACAAAATATCATTCAAATCTATTTGATCGTATTTTTAGATGCACAAAAGGGCAATAGGTCCACAAAAATCCTCGAGTGGGATGTCCTTTACAAATGCTGTATTAGGCCCCCTAGTACAAGCACCACAAAATACCATAAATAAAGAATGGAGTGAACATACTCTGCCTATTCAAGATCAGTTACATTCATAGGACTACATTGACAGCAAAGAAAGGAAAATCTGGCAATACATAGTTTGGTTTGACAGCACTTCGTCTTCAAGTAGTTTCGTGGCCCTCGAAGGAAGTCATGTTTTACTGCTGAGAAGCAAACAAAATTATTGAATCTCCAAGGAGCTGCCGGAAGGAGGGTAAATATAGCATGCTATCCTCCCCTCCATATTGCGGATGCCTTACCCCTGCTCCCCCGAGGGACCATACCTTCAAAACATGGTCCCTGATGGTGGTTTCGCCTACTTGGAGAGCCGTGAAGGCAGGACGTTCATAACGATGCCTGACCACCGTCCAACTCTCTGAGGTATAAAGGCTCTTCCTACCACCTGGGGAAAACTCTTCCGAAGCATGAAGCGTCCTGAGTTGTTTGATGTGTATGCCAAAAAGGCGTAGGGAAAACTCTTTCGAAGCATGAGGAGTTTTGAGCTGTCTGATGTAGGCACTAGAATGTTGTATTTTCACTCCATCGCAGACACCGGCCCTGAAGAAGTTTTCTAGCCAGATCCCTACAAAAATAAGGAAAAAAAGGGATTTAGCACCAAGGAAACAAAGAACTCTGTTATGCGGCCTAGCCAGTTATGCGGCCCAGCCAAAACAGAACTCATACAACCCAAAATCATGAGGCCGGCTTCATGAAGTACTCATGCAGCATTTATATGGCCCAGTCATTATCATGCGGCTCAATACGGCTAAGTCATGAAAAACTCATGCGGCCCGATACTCGTGCGGATCAGCCACGAGACAATCATGCGGCCCAGCCATACAATTTTCATGCTGCCCGATCATAAAGTGCTCATGCGGCACCTATGCGGCTTAGTCATGGAAAGTTCATACAGATCCATCTTGAGGCACTCAGGCGGTTCAAGTTCGAATGAGCAGCGGTTATGCGGCTCAGTCTATGCGGCCCTATCATACAGAACACATATGGTCCAGACGAGATAGGACATACATCGACCAGGCTTATAGTAGAGGTAGTATATATCAGACCCGCGCATGAAAATATGTGCTATGGCCATTTGAAATTTCAGTCATCGTCTGCTCACCATCCTTACTCTTGAGAGAAGGTTGTACGTCGGAACGAATAGAAAGAGTGTCTGCCGCTCCCGACGGAGAAGCAAGTCTCTTCCTTTTGGTCTCCGCACCAATCGACTTAGAAGATTTTGGAGCCATAGCAGAAAGTATGATAAATTCGAAGAAGGAGAGGGTGAAAGAGGAAAATCTCTCTCTCTGAATGACTCATATTTATAGAGTTGCTGAAAAGAGGCTCTTCGATTCTCGAGATCATTAAGGATAGGGACAATGTTTGGGGACTTTATCCCTAATAACCGACGAGCGTCCCTTCGGTTTTTGAGATCATTAAAGATAAAGTCGACGTTTGGGAACTCTATCCCCAGTAACCGTCGTCTTCATCTCGAAAATAGATCCACAGCTGAATCAGGAAAATTAAATGCAGCAGTGACAGTTGGCAGGCTCTCTGCGGCCTGAAGTGTCCCTACGACTCAAGATTTGTTCTGCGACTCAAGATTTCCCTGCGACTCAAGATCTCTCTGCAGTTCGAAAAGCTTCCTGCGAATTGAAGACTCCATACGACTTGACATATTTTCATGCTTCTTATTCAAAGTATTCCAAATTTGCAATTTAAAAACTTTGAAGGGGGTCTTGTAGAAGCATGAAAAATATGGGATTCATGCAGATTACAAATTGCCGCATAGGTACTCTGGGCCAAACAGGTCCGCATGAAGGAAAGCTGCATGACTGTTCAAAGACATATGCAGCCCGTCGACAAACAGGTGTAGAAGGAAGATATGTCACGCCCCAGAACCAGAATACTGGCAAGTAGGGATGGACCAGGCCAGCTACGTATACCAATGTACTCCAGTACTCTGAAATAACGTATAAGCTGTATAGACATGGGGGTTACTACTACAATCCAATAGGCAATCCTAGGTCAAGAATCCTAGGTATCTCAATCACAAGTAGTAAACAATGTACAAGAAGTAAGATCAACTAGAATATAAAATAGTAGAGCGTCCCAAAGTATCATATATCAATGATCATGAAGCTAGTAATACAGAGTGAAGACTAGCAAGAGTAATAGTCATACATGATAAGCTCTAGCTATAGTCTAGAATACGCAAATCATGTTCTGGCCCATAGGCTAAATGTCAAGTCCAAAACACGAGCTAAATACGTACTCGGAGGCTAAATGCCACAGAAGAATAATGTACATAACTAGTGGAAGAATGAAATTGAAAACCCACTAAGGTACTCTGGTGCGCAGGATAGTCACCGTCGAGTAGATGGTACGGAAGATCCTTCTGGCTCCTCTATCATATCTGGCCAAACAAAACCACTGGGGTCAGACCCCCAATAGCAAGTACCACAAAGGAAGGCAAACTATGAACTAAAACCAGCATGCAAATCATAGCAACGGATAGAGACAAAAATAAGTAAAAGCAAATCGAGACTCGTGTGCTACCAATGCACTTATCCCAAGAATAGAAAAGACAATAAGTAAAGCAACATGTAGCATAAAGTAATAGACATGTGACATAATGTAAACTGTAGACATGTGAATTAAACTGAACATGTGAGCATGTAAGAAAACTGGAACATATAAGATAACTAAAACGTATGAGCATATAGGGTAACTGGAACATGTGAGCATGTTAGGTAACTGGAGCATGTGAGCATGTTAGATAACTTGGACATGTGAACATGTTAAGTAAGTGGAGCATGTGAGCATGTTAGACTAACTGAGACATGTGAGCATGTAAGATAACTGGAACATGTGTGCATGTTATGTAACTGGAGCATGTGAGCATGTTAGGTCTATATAGAACGACAAATGATTAGATGACTTAGGAACTATTCCGGAACCCAAGTTACAACCCATAAACCAAACAAGGACCGGGGTTGTAACCCTTCTCCTGAACAGAATTTTAGTATCTAATCATTTGATGGCAAAAGTAAAGCATAAACAAAGATGTACTGAAAATAAATAAATCCGGACACTGCCTAGACAAAACTAGACTAGACTGGACTCCATACAACAATCACGGCCAAGCAATGAGTACGGCTTTATACATTATCTAACTAGGGTTGTCACAATCCTAATTACTAACAAATGCAAGTTTGAGAAATCCAAGTCCAATTACCTGCCTGCTACCACCTGAATGATCCAAGCCAAGGATGCAATAGTATATAGTGGATACATTGCCCGGGAGACAAATATATCCTATAATGGTGGGTACATCGCCCGGGAGATAAAATGTACCCTAAGACATATAATAATGGGTACATCGCCCAGGAGACAAATATACCCGGTACAACACTCGACGGTGCGCTGGAAGTGTGCTCATCATAACAGATAGCTCCAAATCTCATGTATATATATATATATATATATAAGACCAAGATCAAAGGGGCAACAGGTAACTAGAAAATCCACAATGATCTAAGTAATCAAGCTAGTTGTATATATATATATATATATATATATAAATATATATATATATATATATATATATATATATATATATATATATATATATATATATATATATATATATAAGACCAAGATCAAAGGGGCAACAGGTAACTGGAAAATCCACAATGATCTAAGTAATCAAGCTAGTTGTATATATATATATATATATATATATATATATATATATATATATATATATATATATATATATATATATATATATATATTATATATATATATATATAATATATATATATTAAGTAATCAAGCTAGTTGTATATATATATATATATATATATATATATTATATATATTATATATATATATATATATATATATATATATATATATATATACAACTAGCTTGATTACTTAGATCATTGTGGATTTTCCAGTTACCTGTTGCCCCTTTGATCTTGGTCTATATATATATATATATATATATATATATATATATATATTTTATATATATATATATACAACTAGCTTGATTACTTAGATCATTGTGGATTTTCCAGTTACCTGTTGCCCCTTCAGGTAACTGGAAAATCCACAATGATCTAAGTAATCAAGCTAGTTGTATATATATATATATATATATATATATATATATATATATATATATATATATATATATAAGACCAAGATCAAAGGGGCAACAGGTAACTGGAAAATCCTCAATGATCTAAGTAATCAAGCTAGTTGTTTAGTCCTTAACATTTTCTTGTTGGATTCTGGGTGTGGCATTCCGCAGAATCCATCCTAGACATGAGACATGCAAGACTGGACAAAAGCGAGAATGTGCACCATAACTAGCCACAACAAGAAAATATAATAAACAAGAACCTAGTAGTGCGCTACGACGAGCCACTATCAAGGAGCTAGACATGTACTGGAATCAAGAGTGCGCAATGACAGGCCACTATCATGTAAGTAAAGAAAGACATGTACAAGAGTGTACCACGACGGATCACTATCTAGTAAACAGAGAAGACATTTAACATGAGTGCGCCACAACGGGCCACTATCTAGTAAACAAAGAAGGCATGACAACAATTATCATAGCTTGTAAGAGAATCTATTAAAAAGACATATCATGGCATGTGGGAAACAATAATTAAAACTAAGTACATTTCATAGAAAAATGATTTAACATGTGCTAGTGTCAAGTGTATATAGGGTGTACAATCATTCTCTAACTATGTAAGATCATCTAATCATGTTAAGAAATTATTACAATCGAAGAAAATATCAAAAATGGACAAAAACGGGGAGAAATGGGCAAAAACAGACTAAAACGGCATAAAACAGCATAAAACGGCATACCGGCGGTATACGACGGCATACGGCGGTATACCGGCCTAAAGACAAAAACTTTCTGGTGCAAAAATTGGCATACCGTCGGTATACACCGGCATACCGTTGGTATACCATTTTTCGAAACAGCAACAAAATTCAGATTTTTGCCAAAACTTGTTTCGGTCATAAAAACTTTGTTTTAGATCGAAATTCGGATTTTCAAAAGTCAAAATTGCATAGAATTAAATTTCCTACAATATGGAACTATTAGATTTCACAAATTCAAAGATTTGATAGATAAATACCTCAAAATACTCTAAATAGAGGTTGTCGGGACACTAAAACGGGTTCCGATTGCCAACAAACTCAAAATCCATGTATACTAGCTAGGTAAGGACCTCATATATGTATATGTGATCAAGATCCATGATGGTAACACTAGTATCACTCTTGATACCAAGTTTTCTACTAAGTCAATATTGGGTTTTAACAGAAAATCAAAACCTTGTTTAAACAAATTTTGGAAACATGCATATATACGAGAATCATAAGGAAAACATATTTAACAAAATGAGTTTAGGGAAAATTCTAAGTATTTACCACCAAGGAAAACAAAATGACAACAAAATAATATGGTTCATGGATTTGGCAAGATGTACTTGCCTAGGTTAAGATCCAAGCCTAATATTCTACTCCTCCTCCTAAGGGGGTTAGACACCACACCCAAGGCCTCAAGGCCAAGCTCTTGGCAAGCTCCAAGGGGGAGGGAAGGGAAGAAGAAATGAAGAGAGAGTGAAGAGAATAAAAAGAGAGAGGAGAGAGAAAGTGAAATGGTATATATAGAAGGGGGAATTAATCTTAGCCGTTGGATCATGATCCATGTCAAAATATAAGTCAATCATGGCCATTCAAACAAAACCAAATATCTATTGGGTAATAGGGTACATCTACACTATTCACGAAAATATCAAAATACTATTCATCAAAATATCCAAAATACTATTCATCAAAATATCGAAAATACTATTCATGAAAAAAATCTGAAATCAAAAATATCTAAAATGTGGAAAATCTGTCTGGACGGTATGCCGTCGGTATACACCGGTATACTGGTGGTATGCCGGCCAAGAAGAAAATCTATAAGTTAGGAACAATTTTAAAGCATTACAAAAACCAAGAAAATACAAAATACACTACAAAATACATATCCGTATATAAATACCGATACTGTGAGACGAGTCTCACAAGATATGCGACCAAGAGAAGCAGTTCGACTGATAAAGCTGAAAAGTCCTAGCAAAATATGACGGTTCTGACACTTCGACAAAAAAGATAAGACATGAGACGTCGCCCAAAAGCAGGGTTCGTACGCCTCCATGCGGCCAGAAGAGTGTCATCTAAGCCGCGTGACCCTTATGCGGCTTAGATTTATGCGACCCCAAAGTTTCCAAACTTCATGCAGCCAGGAGTAACTATGATCCAAGCCGCATGAGTCTCATGCGACCCTATATGATTGAAGACTGAGAAAACTATACGCAATAGGACACGTGGAAATCTGACCAAGTCCTTAACTACGCAGATTTGCTGCAACAAAATCCCAACAAATCGATAGATGGCAGCCAAAGAGCGGGTCTTCGCATGCTAATCAGCTACGTGGCCGCAAGCCGTCTATGCGGCTCAAAATATATCCTATTATAAATAGTCGGGTGCCACACCCCTGCAAAAGGCTGACAACCTTCAAGAGAAAAGCAATTTCTTCACGAGCTAGAGACTGCATCAGATAGTCCACGGAGTAAGGCAGAGTTGATAGCACTTTCCCGAGCCTCCACCGTCACCCCCAGAATCAAAACTAAACAATTGTACTTAGATTATTTCCTAGGATTTCTTTCTAGATTTTCCTTTGTACAAGCGAGTTTGCAATCAATTTCAGTGTTCTTTAATACCTGTCTTTGATTTTTTATGGCAAACAGTATACACGTAGAAGAAAAAAAAGACAAAAAAATACTTTTAAGTACATGACCGTATATCAAAACTCATCTAAATATTTGACAAATCCTAAAATATATTCAACATTCAAATTATATTTTTGAACTAACTACATGCTATTATCTAACTAAATACATATCCAAATTTCTATAAATATATCTATAATAACTCATAATTAAAATATATTCAAATTATATTTAAACTATTTCAATATAAGAAATCTACATCAGCCACGGTCAAAAAAGAATTTTATTTAAGTTTTTGTTGTTGTATGTGTAACGCAAGTGAAAGTGAATAGCAGTAGATAAATAATTCTCTATTGATTGTATGTTGTAACCTGTTCAAGGATTTGCAAACATGTTTATATAAACAGAAATGTTACCCA
This sequence comes from Iris pallida, assembly GCA_029216955.1. Taxonomy (NCBI): domain Eukaryota; kingdom Viridiplantae; phylum Streptophyta; class Magnoliopsida; order Asparagales; family Iridaceae; genus Iris; species Iris pallida. The sequence goes on from JANAVB010009399.1 coordinate 7,260,125, forward strand.
TCATCCAAGTTTTTTAGATGATGTCATCTCCTATGACGTGTCATCTAATATGATAAAGATTTTATAGTAATGTTATTCATCACCAAAGATTTTTAGGTGATGTCATCTTACATGACGTGGTAACTAACATGTCTAAGATTTTAATGGCTACAATTTTAAAGTTATTTGATATTTTTCTTATATGTTTTTTTGTAGGAATATTTCTTTCTCCATTTGAATATGATATATGTTGTTGTCACGTCCCACTTCCAGAATACAGTGAGTCGAGTGCATAACTAATATCCCAAGTTACGTGCCAAATAAATACAGATGTATTTGTATTGCAATTTTCGCTTGTAAAGTTCTATGATAAAAGTATGGGCAAACTAAAACCATTAATACACTAAGAATAAATTGCACCTATAACGTAAACCATTAATATTCATATGTTACAAGTCTTGTGTTTGCCTCAAAAGATAATATACATAAAAGACCAATATTGCTATAAAAAATGAAAGTACAATACTACCCTCTGCCTTCACCACTCTTCAGACTCATCATTGCTATATAGAGGCATGTTTTTGTTGGCCCATTGTTTAATAATCACACTTGATTTTGATAATCAATGCCAACTTTGGTCAATACGCAAAATACTACTACTATGAGTTTATAGGTTTCAAGTTAGAAGAATCTGCATCCTAAATCTACGTCCTACTGCTACAAAATACAAATATTGCATCATCATCAAGAACCAAACGCACACATGAATTAAGATCAAGCTTTTTAATATTTTCTTCTGTATTTTTATTTTTATTGAGTTTAGAAAAAATGTGTAAGGTTGATCAGGATTGGTACTGGCTTAGGCTCTTCTCAGTCCACAAACAAATTAGCCTACCTATCCACATATACAAAAGTCCACATTCTAAACAGCCCAAAACCTATGCAAATTTGGCCCATACTATACAGTTCTGACCAAACAAAACTCAGACAGAACTTGGCCCGAGTTTGGTCCAAGTTAGATTGATTTTTGGTTTAAAATCTCTCCAAATTTACGTCCAACGTTCGAATGCGAGATTTCTGCATCCGAACTCAGCCCGAACTCTGCCCAAATTCGGTCTACAAAAACACTTTAAATAGAGAAGAAGTTTTCCATTTCCAAATCACTAATTCACTCTCTCTTATCTATCTCTTTAAGTGTTTCTATGAGCCAAAGATTTCAAATAAAGCCTATACCACTTTTAGCCAAAGCTAGTACAGTTTTGTTCAATCTAGAGTTTTGGTGTTGAAGCAGAAAACGTTCCAGTTTTCAAAGTCGCCCTCTGGAGTCGGTCATGCGCTCATCACCAAGCATAGTGTTGTAAGAGACTACAAGATCTCAATTAACTTGTGCCATAGTGGATTAACATCGAATAAAAGTACTCGAGACTGGACCAATCCTCTCAGAGGGAAACCAATATATATCGCTGTGTCACTGAGTTTGATTTTTTTGATTCTTACTTCACTGCTATTTATTTACTATCATTTACTTGCCATAGTATATTGTTCTGAATTTTTAATTGATGATATTTTTGTTGCACACACACACACACTCTATTCACCCTCCCTCTAGAGGTGCTTAACGAACCTACAGTTGGTATCAGAACATGTTACATATATACATAACAATCTAGAGAGTATATATATCTATGTTATTCGTTAAATCCATATTCAACGGTGAAGGGCAATCCACAAATGGACCCACACTATTTGATAGAATGAATTATACCTACTGGAAAACACGGATAAGTTTCTTTCTAAAGTCACTAGACTTTGATCTTCGGTCGATAGTAATAGATGGTTATAAGGAACCGTCTAGAACAGTGATTGATGGTGTTCTAGCAGATAGGCCACATGACAAATACGTAGAGCATAAAAAGATACAGACTAGTCTAGATACACGAGCCATCAATGTACTATTTTGTACAATTGACAAAATCGAGTTTAATCATGTATCAACCTGTACGACGTCTAATAAAATTTGAAGACTTCTTGAGGTAACTCATGAAGGGACTTCCCAAGTGAAGGAATACAAAATCAGTAGACTAAAATAGGAAAAATGAGTCTTTCAATATGAAAACCGGTGACATAGAAAAGAACTAGAACTAAAACCCGAAGGCTACCGCGGTAAGTATTACAACAAATATGAAAAGATCAGGAAGGTACTGCGGGCTCTAACAAAGAACTAGAACCCGAAGGCCACCGCGATCATAGAAGAAAATAACGTCACCATGATGACTTTGGAGACACTGATAGGCAAGCTCATGACCCATGAGCTAGACTTGCAAGAATTTGAAAAAGTAACTCCAAAAAAAATTAATTGCCTTCAAAGCATAAGCCAAAAGAGTCTCGTGCAATGACTCGGACAAAAAAGATTCCGGTGGTGATAAACAGGCCCTACTGGTCAAAATTTTTAGAATGTTCTTAAAGTTTGAGAGATCAAACCAAAATAAGAAAGACATCCACGAAAGCAACGAAGAAGAAACAATCTGCTTCAGATGTAAGAAATCATGACATATAAAGAAGGACTGTCCACTATCAAAGAAAAGCAGTCCATACGACCGATCAAGTTCAAGCAGAAAATCTACAACCGGTCGAAAGTATGCTAACACCAGCATCTGGCACGAAAGTGAGGCTAATGAATCAGAGGAGGAGGACAGACCTAGCAACAGTGCAATTGTCTGTCTGATGGCATTCAATAAGGTATCTGAGAACCCTCTGTATGATGATTTTACATTCGACGAATTAGAAACTTCCTTTAGAGAACTACTTGAAGAACATAGAAATGTGTTGGACAAGTACAAGCAATCCTACAAAGAGATTAAGGTATATACAACCGAAGTAGCCAGATTGTATAATCTTATTGAAGACATTAAAGAGACATCTGCTATTGGTAACTCGAAGGATATAGCCAAACTCAAATTAGACTACCATGAGGCTATCCCCACCATTGAAAGGAAAGAAATAGACTATGTCAAGGTGCATGAACATTATGACATAGAGAAGAAGAGACACCTAGCCACTGAGCAAAGACTCCTAAATATGACTGCTAAATATGAGAAGTCTTGTGCGATCTCTAAAAAGTTAGAGATCAAGTTAGGCAAACAAGTCATCCCTGGTACACGACCTAAGGTTAGTCCTAATACCAAGCAGATACTACAAAGGACTAAACCAAAGAAAGCACATAAGCAACACATTTATCATAATCATGCTTTCACATACTGGTTTCCAAGAAAGACACATAAGAATGTCAACACAGAAACAAAAAGCACAATTTTGAAAATCACATGTGCATACTATGGTACACATGGTTATGTTTCAATTTTGAAAATCACAATATTGTAGTGCTAGAAAGCTTGTTGACACAAATTTACTTGCTTGGATTCCTATGACTAATCATAATGGACACTTGAAAAATAGGTACCAAAGGATTCATCTACTCGTTTTGTAGGTGGACCCTCAACCTTCTCATGCTAAAAACAAGTGGATACTTGATAACGGATGTTCGTGGCACATGACTGGTGATGCATATTTATTCGCTACACTATCGATAAAGAAAAAAGATATGTTTCCTTCGGCAACAATCTGAGAGGCAATATTATAGGTAATGACACCGTTGGTATGTATCCCTATCCAGAAATAAAAGATGTTTGTCTAGTCATATAATTGAAACATAACCTATTGAGCATAAGTCATTTGACAGATAATGGTTATGACATCCATTTTGTGAAAGACAAATGCTCTATATATGAGATGTCTACTAGAAATCCCATATATGAAGGGATCAGGGAAGATAATATTTTCTAGAATGTACTAACAATGTAGGTAAGTTCCTAGAAGCCAATCAGGATGAAAGTTGGCTATGGCATATGAGGCTAGGATATGCAAATATGGACACTATCTCAAGGCTATAAACTAAAAATCAGGTAAAAGGATGTCACGCCCCAGTACCGAAATACGAGGACGGACGTCGGCCAGCAATACCGTATAAGGTACGAATACGTCATACGGCGATTACGGCTGTCAATCTTGTTGGGTATCCTAGCATGCAATCAATCTATGGCCTAAATCTGATCTCATATCCATAAGCAATAACAATAAAATTATAAGCAAAAGAGAGTCATATGGAAAGCAGAAAATACTTAGATGATAATCAGAAAATCTACAGTACAAGATAATAATGTAAACGAGTATACCTTCCCACAGTTCTTAACATGGTCTGGAACTGAAGCACATCCTCCAAGTCAAGTCTGAAAGATCCATAAGGGTCGATCAATGGCAATCTGAAAACAATCCAGGGTTGGTCAGGCCAACCGTAGTAAGTACCATAAAGGAAGGCTGAAGGACGGGCGGAGAAAAGCTAGTAGGATAAAATATATGACAGAAAAAGCAATATGAACAGTAAATGCGGGTAAGAATCGTGCGGTACTAATGCACGATAACAATCCAGAACTAATATAGCTAAAATAACCAACAATCATCACAATCTCTCTAACATCCAATAATGCGTGCATGGCCAACTAGAACTCGATATCAGCCCGCCTTGCAAGCAACAAGCCAAATAATTTAGGAGTATAAGCGGCCACTGAAATACCTACGGCTTTCTATATGGAGGTCGGGTTACCCCAACAACACAAAATATAGGAATCCTCAAATCGTACCGATCCATCCTGGATAGCGAGGCTAAATATAACAAGACTAGATAAGCACCGGTCCCTCGCAAGGCCACCGTGCGAGCAAGACAAGCATGTAGTACATATAGTAGCCGGATACTGCCATCCTCTAATGTGGACGATAACAATATCCGTGACGGCCGGCCAAAATAAAGTGGACTAGTACTGCATGACCTCGAGATTTCGTTTTCTTCCAATGCTTCTACCAGTTTAAGTTGCCTAGATTATCCATGCATTTATCCGGAATCACATGTCGTGGTCACATGATCATCCTCCTAGATATCGTACCTCAGTACGGGAACACTAAGTAAGAATCAACCTCGGCACCTATAGTCCCAGTTGTTATTCATTCTTAGTGTTATGCAACAAACAAGCAAGTAATCCTGACCACGCTAAGACTATAGGCCAACTACCAAGGTACCCATGCATGTAATTATATCATATAGCTAGAATATCAAGATTGCACCACAGTGCAATATAATCAAGAAGATAGCACCTCAAAGTGCCAGTAGACAGGTAGCACCTCAAAGTGCCAGTAGAATTAAGGCCAGTACCATAAAGGATAAGCTGGAATCATAGCACGGATATACGGGGTCATGTCAGAAACAAGAACAATCAATCAATCATATGAAGTCATCTGCCCCCATCGTGGCATGGATATCAGATCAGGTACATGGTCAGGATCTCTACTAGAAAAACATCTCAAGTACACAGGGGAGACTACAGCTCTAATTATCAAGTCGGTCTATCCACCAGATCAATCTATAAGGAGTCTCCCATCTATGATGAAATAAATATCATGTCAAGAAAAACGATCACCAAATACTAAGCTAATCGTCATAATCAATGTCAGGCCCTCTGGCACACAAGAATCCTCTGAATCAATGATCACAAGCTATCAAGAAACAAGCCTCTCAACTACTAAGATATAGCAATCGTACTAGATTTTGGGCGCTTGAGAAGTCAAGTAAAAATTACATAATGATACCCTTGTTATTCTTCTCGTTTCACGAAACACTCGCATAATCATCAAAATCCAGGAATCCACATAATTATATCTGATCAAAATAAACATCATATAAAAGAAAATGTCAACACTATCCAAGAATCCATGTAAGTATACCAAATCAATATCCCGAGATCATACTCCATGTAATCATAAATCCCGATACATAGGACAACTGTCAGCCCTATCTAGCTAGACTAGGATAACTACTAGAATGAATGGTCAGAGGACAAGAATATATTAATTAATGCCGCCAAAAAAATGGCAAGGATTGTATGAACGGCTCTGGAGCAGATCCACAACCCATAAACCAAACAAGGACCAGGGTTGCAGACCGTCCTCCGAGTGGAATCACGCTCCTCATGATATCCGACGAACAAGACAGGTAAAGTAGCTAGGCGACTAATCTAGTCATGAGTCTACCTAGCAGGCACTGGAATCAAGTAAACTATACTACAATAAACGTGTATGAGTCTGGTTCAGCAAACCAAAGGGACGATTTTGTCCAAATCTTCGAACCAAATTCCCAATCGACAATTCTAGAAAAATTCGGCAGAGTCTCCTTTGTAATCTAGACGGAAGCCCCCATCAAATTGGGGCTAAATCCACTCGGCGCAACCTGCCGCAGAATCGCAAATCAAGCACACTAAGTGTCGGGTTCCAGCAGCACTACATTGCGTACTAGAAACCAAACCATAGCCGAGAATACTAAGTCTCGGCCTCCTGCAGCACTACGATGCGTACTAGGCGCAAAGCCAACATAAGCAACAAGAATCGCCATGCAGGGCGCATCACGGACCCACAATCATATCCAAGCCACAAGCACAGTCATAGAAATAGTTAGCCAAGCTGTTACCCGACTGCGAGTCAGACACGAAGAATATGGGGACAATCCATATGTGTGAGTCATGCCCGTATCCTCGAAGGTGTGGATGACTCATCCAAGTTGTCCGATACGGTCATAACCCTGTATCGAACCAAGCTATCCTAAGTTATCACCATGGCAGTTCTACTACTATGCTACACTAATCTTGGTTATACATTTGAAATTACAAATGGATTAAATAAAATTAAATCCAGAAGGAGGGCAAGAGCCTTCGATGAGCAAGGGATACTTGCCTAGAGGGCTCAGCTAGTGTCACGCCCCGCTCCTGCAGGAGCGATCGTCCTCGCTAAGACGTGATGCCGCACGGGCCTAGGTTGCGCCCAAGCAAGGCTAATCCCAGAAACGGCCGATTTGAGCTAGGCCACAGAGTCGCACAGAGTGTCCCCATTTGCAGCAGAAAGTAAATGAACACAAATTGAAGCGAATTCAAACTCTTTATTGATATTCAAGAAGTTTACAAGCGGTGCTAGGTCGAGTTTACAAGTCTCTCAAGCTCTCTCTCTCTGAAACATAAAAGGTGTGCCAAATGGCTTACAATGTGGAATGATTCATGGCGATATTCCGATACATTATGTCCTGTATATGGTGCTTCAGCTCTTTACAACGCTCCAAGGCTCCAGAGATAGCTCCCCACCTTAGCACGTTCGAGGAAAGCTCCACACTCGACGACGTCTCCTGCTTTCTAGCTCGCCCACAATGCTATTATTATAAAACACGTTCTATTTACTTTTGTACACCGTCTATCATTCATTGTCTTTCAAATCTTGCCTTAGGATCAGTTTCATGGCATATTTTGTAACCTATCTCGTGTTGCCGAATTCAAGTGTTTATATGGAAATGCATGCACGACTTACCCATACTTACCGTCCGGCCTTCCCTGTCCAAAGTAAATCAAGTCAGTCAATAATTCAATATAAACTTTCAATGTCAAGTGCGTGTCCCTGCCTCAGGTTCTAGCACGTCGTAGACACGTTCTCTAACTCATTTACATAAAGTACTCTTTATCATTTGGTGTATTATATTTCAAGCATGTTCAGAAGGCACTTCATTTAGTTAACTTAGACTACTTGTTTCATTGCAAGGACTTGTACGTGGATTGCCACCAGCATAGCCTACTTAATCTACATGTACGGGTCGCTGGCATCATAAGCCATTTTGGACATATTCTATTTGGCATTCTCACCTATCGAAGCGTGATGGCTGGTACACCTTGATAGTCTCTTGAAATGTATGGCCTTACATCTCTTTTGAGTGGCCGAGCCCCTACTCAAAGCAGCCCGTAAGCCCCATGTTTGATTCTGCCTAGGCCGGCCACGATATACCTTTCCCTCGATCGTGCCGCGAAATCCTTCTTCTTCACGGCCACGGTATTCTCCCATCGCCCGTGTCGGTTGTCCATGACCATTTCGTATTGACTTGTCATTTAACTTAACGGCTATCTTTGAACCATAGGCGGTCTCTGAGCTAAAATGCATTATCGACCAGGTTGGCGTCCGTGCAGCACGGGTAGTGAGCCCCGTTGTACGTACCCGTCATACCTGTCGCTAACCATTCTTTCCTTTCTTATCTTTTATTCACTCGTTTATTTCTTTCTTTCACTTGTTCGTACATTCATTTATTCTTCACATATTCATTCATTCATTCATTTATTGATTCATTCATGCACTTATTCGTTCATTCATTCATTCGTTCATTCATTCACTTATTTGTTCATTCATTCATTCATTATGCAACTCCCCGTACGGGAGTTGCCTTGGCGACCCATCGGTCCCGAAGTCTTCCAATGTTGCTATACTCTACTCGAAACGACTATGTCGATAGTCTTCCGTTTCCTTGTTGTAAACCGTTTATTGTTTCATTGTTGAACGCATAGGAAACTTGAATGTAAGCTTGTGCCTTAGCATGAGCGTAGATCGCGGTACGAAAGTTCTCACATTTTCCATATTCTTTTTCATATTCTATACAAGCATACAAGATGGGATTATTCCCTTAGCTAGGTGCGTTGAGTCATTTATTAGCATGCGTGGTGTTATCACCTAGCGATTCTAGTAATAGTGTCTGTATTGTTACGTGTCTAGGCTAAGCAAAGACGGGTTCATCGGAGCCACCCACCTTAGTGATGTTCGTATCGGCCGAACGATACTCCGAGCGCGCCTTTGAAAGTCTAAGTCTGGATTCCTCTTGACGGGCCAATTTAAGCCTTGTATCGATTCTTCATCTGGTCGATGCCAACTCTTCGGGTCAACGGCTCGTTTGAGTCGTTGTACTTGCCGCTTGAATCGATGTTCCGCTAGGGCGGAGCGGGTCATTACATAATACACCACTCAAAATAAGTCTCGTCCTCGAGACTTCCTGAGTGCAGGTCATCCTACCATTTCTTAACTCGTGTCGTCGTGTTTCTTAGACAATTCTATCGAACGGCTCTATCGTTCGATGGCATTGAACCATACTCGATACCTTCTAAGTTCCGTATCGCATACGTTTGGTCGATTTTATTGAATAAATTTTCATTCATTTTAGAGTTGATGGTACTTATTCAATTCAAGTGTTTCTTCGTCTTGGTTGCTTTTTCTTCGTGTCATGGGACTGAAATGATCACACGAAGGACGTTATAATTCATCAAATACGAGGTTCGTAGGCTGAGGCAAACTCACTTTCGTTTATCTCGGTCATCGAGATGATCCGATTCGCTTCTCAAGTGTTCTTGTCCACGTAATCAGTATGATTTCTTCTTAGCGGGATCGACCAAGTCTAAGTAATTTTTGTCTGATTCAAGACCAAGTATTGTACTATCATCGAGTATATCTTCCTATCAATGGTTCAATTCGTTATTCCAACTTTACTTGCACGATATCGATTCTATATCATTCACTTGTTTAGGGCCAATCTCGTTGTCGTCCACGCACACTCTGCCTACACGTTTCTTTGATTTCGAGCCACGCTCGTACTAGTATCATTCCTTTCTTTTAACACGATTTCAAGTTCTCGACACTCTTCCATTCCTTAAGTCATGATTGAACTCAACGTATCACTTGGCTGGATTATGCACGCATTCCAGGTGTCTCCAAAATACATGTATTCAGCCAAGTCGCATAATAGAAAATTTGTTATTCTCACCTGAGTTGTATCGTGTACATACTCCGGCGTCCCTGAAATATATGCATGTCAGCCGAATCTCGTGAGCAAGGTTTCCTATTCTTGCATCATTCAATCCATCCATGTCAATCCTTAAGATCAATCTTTTGATTGCTAACACTTGAAACAGGGCGTCTCGCCAAACCGCTAGGCCATTTCTCAAGGCTAAGTCAATGTCAGGATTAGAATCATAGTTCCCCAATAATAATGCTAATACTGACCCCAATCCAAGGGTCAAACCAAAGTCGGTAGTACAAAATTTTCTACCCAAGCTCGCATCACTCAGATTTCTAAACATCGAGCACGATCACCTATTCGCATCAATGCATTCGTTGTGCGTATTCGAATCCATTCAAATCACCAATTTTAACCAATTCATGTATTCGATCACGAGGTCGTCTAGCTTTGACAATATGTTGCGCCCCAATCTCACGCGAGTTCGATTATCTACGGTGGTTCATGAATCACCATACAACGCTCCCGCAGAATAATCATTCTCATCGGGGCGTAACTCTTACTTGCGTCTAAGACTAATTCTTTCTCGATACGCGGATTGGACCTACGCAATCCTCAAATTCAACCTTCACGCACGCTAAGTCATTCTCAAATCCATATTTGCGTCAAACCACAAGTCGATGTATCAAATTTGCCATGCCATAGAAGTTCGATCACTCCCGCTGTATGAATCACCATCCTAGCGCTCACGCGGAGTGATCGTCCAAATTGGCGTGACGTATGTGCGAAGCTGGAGTTGCGCTCGCATAAGATAAGAACGTCAACATTGTGGTTGTCCACGAAGCTTATCCAAACATTTTCATTTTTCGTCCACGCCAAGATCTCGGTTCGATAGTCTGACCATCATTCGTTCAACTAAAAAATCCTCGAGCCACGTCTATATTTTCCTCGACACGTTTCAATATCCCGAGTATAGCATCCATCGGAACAATGACATTTGCACGGTCGTTATTTGCCAAGTCAGAGTACCTCCGAGTTATCGCATATCGATCTTTGATACGCCTCAATACCATCGACGATATGCGTAACCTGACGATCTTCCTTTGCAACCAATTTTGAGTCGTACGACTGATGCTATTGTCCGAACTGGATATACCATAATTCCATTCGATTCACTCCAAGATCAAGTTCGATCGCTATTTCTCAAGCTAGTTTCAATATCGTTCTCCAAAACTCAAGTCACATTTCATTTGACCCAATCCAAAATCACAAGTGCCATTCTCTAGCTTCCTCTATTAAGACATACATCTTTATTCATCGTTCTGAGTAATTTTCTAACTTGCGTTGCCCATCGACAAATTGTTCGAATAATATCTCATTCGGGACATTCGAAGTCACGACCAACTAAGCATGACGCGTTCTAAGGCTTTGCGCGATACCGTCGTCTGCCGACATACTCGTTCTATCCGTAAATTCTTTAGTCTCGCTCGAACAATTTCTATAACGTCCATACACCACTCAGGGTTCAAGCCACTCGACTAGTCGTCGATACTCACTCTTATCCTTCTTCGAAGCTATCACATACACCACTCGGATTTGAGCCATCCTATTTAATCCACAATCACATTCGCATCATTTGCTAAGACATATTTCAGATTCGTTCGACGAATCTCTAGCGTAATCGCTAACGTCGTATCGACGCACTAAGTCGTTCGTACTATTCCTCAAAATCTAAATCAATCTTCCATGCACGCCTAAGCGTTAATTTGATAGCGTTCCTATCGATATACATTCTAAGTGTAGCTTCGTTTTCGATTGAGCGGTACTTGATATCGCTCGTAACTCGATTGTACCAAAAAGTTGAGGTACGCAACACGCAGCACAACTTAGCCAAAAGGTCGTGTGCAAAGCTATCCCGTGCGGACTATATTCTAGTTTGCACGCTCACTTATTCTCGTTCGAGCGATAATCGATCTTGCTTGCAACTCGTTTGCACCAGAAGGTCTAGGTGCGCAATACTCCGCACAACTTAGCCAAAAGGTTGTGCGTATAACCATCCCGTTCGATCTATTCTTTGGTCTTGTGTACTCGTTCACCATTGTTAGCGTAAGGTTATTCAGGCACGCCTCGCGTTTGCTAACTTCTAGCATTTTCTTAGTTTTTTTCCGACTTAAGCCCGTCCTGGTTTGGCACAAAGGCCTTTGTCTATCGATCCCGTTCAACCGAGTACTCGTACGAGCTTTTGAAAATATTAGACTTATTGTATGGAACATCCCAAGGCACAACGAGAGAGAGCACATACTTCTTTTGTTTCAACGAGCTTTCAAAATAGAGAGAATCGAAATGAAGTCCAAGGACGTAAAGCCGTGCTCTGATACCAATCTGTCACGCCCCGCTCCCACAGGAGCGATCGTCCTCGCTAAGGCATGATGTCACACGGGCCTAGGTTGCGCCCGTGTAAGGCTAATCCCAGAAACGGCCAATTTGAGCTAGGTCACAGAGTCGTACAGAGTGTCCCCATTTGTAGCGGAAACTAAATAAACACAAATTAAAGCAAATTCAAACTCTTTATTGATATTCAAGAAGTTTACAAGCGGCACTAGGCCGAGTTTACAAGTCTCTCAAGCTCTTTCTTTGAAACATAGAAGGCGTGCCAAGTGGCTTACAATATGGAATGATTCATGGTGATGTTCCGATACATTATGTCCTGTATATGGTGCTTCAGCTCTTTGCAACGCTCCAAGGCTCCAGAGAGAGCTCCGCACCTTAGCACGTTCGAGAAAAGGTCCGCACCCGACGACGTCTCCTGCTTCCTGCAAGCAATCTGTGGGGTTATCAGTACATTGTTATACACTGGTGGGGAGGCTAGCTCGCCCACAATGCTATCATTACCAAACACGTTCCATTTACTTTTGTGTACCGTCTATCATTCATTGTCTTTCTAATCTTGCCTTAGGATCAGTTTCATGGCATATTTCGTAACCTATCTCGTGTTGCCGAATTTAAGTGTTTGTATGGAAATGCATGTACGACTTACCCATACTTACCGTCCGACCTTCCCTGTCCAAAGTAAATCAAGTCAGTCAATAATTCAATATAAACTTTTATTGTCAAGTGCGTGTCCCTGCCTCAGGTTCTAGCACGTCGTAGGCACATTCTCTAACTCATTTGCATAAAGTACTCTTTATCATTTGGTGTGTTACATTTCAAGCATGTTCAGAAGGTACTTCATTTAGTTAACTTAGACTACTTGTTTCAATACAAGGACTTGCACGTAGATTGCCATCAGCATAGCCTACTTAATCTACATGCACGGGTCGCTGGCATCACAAGCTATTTTGGACATATTCTCTTTGGCATTCTCACCTATCGAAGCATGATGGCTGGTACACCTTGATATTCTACTGAAATGACTGGCCTTACGTCTCTTTTGAGTGGCCGAGCCCCCACTCAAAGCAGCCCGTAAGCCCCATATTTGATTCTGCCTAGGCCGGCCACGATATACCTCCCCTTCGACTGTGCCGCAGAATCCTTCTTCTTTACGGCCACAGTATTCCTCCCCATCGCCCGTGCCGGTTGTCCACGACCATTTCGTATTGACTTGTCATTTAACTTAACGGCTATCTTTGAACCATAGGCTGTCTCTAAGCCAAAATGCGTTATCGACCAGGTTGGCGTCTGTGCAGCGCGGGTAGCGAGCCCCGTTGTACGTGCCCGTCATACCTATCGCTAACCATTCTTTCCTTTCTTACCTTTTATTCACTCTTTCATTTCTTTCTTTCACTTGTTCGTATATTCATTCATTCTTCACGTATTCATTCATTCATTTGTTGATTCATTCATTCACTTATTCGTTCATTCATTCATTCATTCACTTATTCGTTCATTTATTCATTCATTATGCAACTCCCCGTGCGGGAGTTGCCCTGGCGACCCATCGGTCCCGAAGTCTTCCAATGTTGCTATACTCTACTCGGAATGACTATGTCGATAGTCTTCCGTTTCTTTGTTGTAAACCGTTTATTGTTTCATTGTTAAACATATAGGAAACTTGAATATAAGCTTGTGCCTTAGCACGAGCGTAGAGCGCGGTACGAGAGTTCTCACATTTTCTATATTCTTTTCCATATTCTATACAAGCATACAAGATGGGATTATTCCCTTAGCTAGGTACGTTGAGTCATTTATTAGCATGCGCGGTGTTATCGCCTAGCGATTCTAGCAATAGTGTCCGTATTGTTATGTGTCTAGGCTAAGCAAAGACGGATTCATCGGAGCCACCCACCTTAGCGATGTTCGCATCGGCCGAGCGATACTTCGAACATGCCTTTGAAAGTCTAAGTCTGGATTCCTCTTGACGGGCCAATGTAAGCCTTGTATCGATTCTTCATCAGGTCGATGCCAACTCTTCGGGTCAACGGCTCGTTTGAGTCATTGCACTTGCCGCTTGAATCGGCATTTCGCTAGGACGGAGCGGGTCATTACAGCTAGGTAAGCAAGTCTTCGACAATCAGGATCCAAGCTAGCACGTCCATCGAGGTCCTCAGAAGACAAAATAAACAATTATTAGCATAAAATATTAAAATAATAAGTAAAGTCACGAAGGATGGCAGGAGGCTATACCGTGTAGGTCTCGCAAGCAGTACAGGGATATGGCACGAAAATCGGGGCACACGGGTCGGTACGGACACACAAACGAGACGCACATGTGCATCGAGAAGCACATATGAATTGAGATGACACGGAGATCGAAACGAACATGAGACATAACGTATACGTAAATCGAGACGTACATGTAGATTGAGGGATCACGAATATCCGGATGGTGCACGAATCATCGCGACATGCAAATCGATATATGCACGGAAATCAGAGCGACACGGGTCACGCGGTGGGCACAAAGGCCGAGACACAAAAATTGAGACAATGTGCAAACCGAGATAGCACGTTACCCGAGGTAGCATAGGGTTCGAAGTGTGCCACTACCCGAGGCAACACGTAAATCGAGGTGGCATGGGGACCAAGACCGTGCACACACCAAGGTGCATACAAACCGAGATGACACATAAATCAAGAAGGCACAGAGAATAAGGCAGAACGTACACCGAGGTACATACATCCTAATGGCTCACACCCCAAGGCAGTACGTACACCGAAGGAGGCATGCTGCATGAGCGCACACTGCTCGAGGCAGCATACTGCATAAGGCAGTGTGCTGCTCGAGACAACATGTGTCCCGAGGCACGCAGATCGAGGAAGAGAGGCAGGTTCTCGGGGAAGCCTCACCGACAGAGGAGGACGACAGCGTTGGCACGACCAGGTCGGGGCGGAGGAGTCATCGGAGGAAGCTCGACCAGGTTGGGTCGGCCCACCAATGGTGTAGAAAAGAGAGGGAAACGATGGAAGAGCTCGGCTAGGCAGTGGGGGGTCGAAGGAGCATGACGGCGCTGGCGGTGAGGGTGGAGGCGGCTGTGGTATTGGTGGTCGCTGGAGAAGGCCGAAGACGACAGGAAGATAGTGGAGGTGGTCGCGGCTGGAGGCGAGGCAGATGGAGGCGACGACGGCGATGATGATAGCGGCGGTGGTGAAGCTAGAGACGGGGCCGAGAGGGAGACAATGAGTGAACGAGAGAGTGAGGAAGAGGGAGAGAGATGGGTTGGAGTTAGATATTTGGGGGTAGTTGTAACACCCAGTTTTTCAAATAAGGGTAATTTTAAAATTTTGTAATTATAATCATTTAATAATGATATTTAAATTTTATTGTGATTTTTGGTGATTTTAAATCTATTTAAATCTATTTAAAATCTTGAATTGTGATTTTGATGGTTAACTAGTTAAACCCTAGAGACTGCATGACCTAGAGACTAACCATGGCCAAGGAGGCCTAGCCATGTGATTAGGATGATTATTTGTGACTTTTAGACTAGGGGTATTTTGGTCATTTTTGACTTATTTGATGAAAATGAATTTTGGTTGATTATTATAGTGCTAACTATTTTACTAGAGACTAACCTAGTTTCGACCTAACCTAGATACTAATGATGTTCATGGAGGCTTAGTTAGAGGGTTAGAGACTTAATGGCTAAGTTAGATTAATATCTAAACATTTATGGGTAGATATTTTAGTTAGATATTTGTGTAGAGAACCTACTTTCAATGCGAGCCCTTAGATGAGCTAGAAATTGGTGGAGTAACCTTAGTCACTCATCTAAAACCCTAACCCTAGCCTTTACAACAGCCATCATAGCCTCTTTTCCTTATTTAATCACATCTCCTAAAATTCTTGTATCTTTTTCATCTCTACAAAGAACCCTAACTTTGTTCTTCTCCAAACCTTCACCATTTCTTCATTTCTCCACCAAATTGGACCAAACCAATTGCATTTGACTCCATTCTTGGTGTAGATGCTGTTGGAGACTAGCTAGCAAGGAATTGGTGGCTTGGAATCATTGCAAGTTGTGAAGAGTTTCTCATTCAAAGTACTTTTCATTGAGGTTTCACCCTCAATAGGTAAAACCCATCAAAACCCCTTCAATTCCCAATTTCTTTCCATGGTTGCATGCATTTAGGCCAACCCTAGTTGTCCCTCAAGTTTGGTAGGATTTAGACTTGGTTTCATGTCCGTATCGGACACGTATCAGTGTTTATGTTAATGTGTTTGATGAAATGCTTGAATGGATTAAATCATTGTAATTTCGAAAACTAATTGAACAAATTCATAGCCCTACATATAGGAATTTCAAAACTATAACTCTGAGCATTATTGGACACGTATTCGTGTCCAAAGTTGGACACGAACCTCACCACGATGCCCCGTACCCATGCCCTGCTAGCACCCACTGTTTTCTCACTGCACACACACCACTTGGACACGTGCCACTTGGCATGAGGGTGGGGGCAGACACTGTCAGGACCCTCCTAAAGTTCTACAACATTTTGTGTCGTGTCGGATACGAAAAACGAGCTGCAATGATTTAACACTACACAGTGCACTGTTGTTTTGACTCTCTGATACGGCTTTAAAACTTGGACACGATACGTCTTGGGGTTCGTGCAGGCACCCAAAGACCTAGCCCTAGACCTACCCTAGCCACGTGCATGAGCACGAGACTCCTCGTGCCACGTGTCGAGCTCTATCCTCCTCGACATGGCTGCACGAGGCAGCCTCAACTGCCAGTTCTGTCAGTGTGGGCATTTCGAATTCTTGGACACTTCGTGTCCCAATTTTTGGACACAATAGGACGCGTGGACATGTCACATATATCCCAAATTACTGCACACATGTTCCTACTTTAATTTCAAGATTTTTGTGTTGTTATTTTAAGTTTTCATTGAAATATTCATGGGAACAATTAATTTCAGTTCTCAGTTTTGTTGACAGTTTCAAATTGGGTTTGGTTTCTTGAGTTGAGCTTGGGTTTTAAATTAGATTAGATTACATACAGTGGGGTTGCTTTTGATTTATAGTTGTATATATCTATATATTTTTTATGGACATATTGAACGTCTGATGCAATGTTCAATCGACTGATACTTGTTTTCAGTTGGTATTGATTGAATTTGGGACATTGGTTACTGAGTCTTGGATTCCCAGTTTCAGTAAATTTATGGGCTTCATCTCTGAGTTCCTAGATCAGTGTATAGATGTAGGTTTGTTTGGGTCTGTTCTCAAATTTTCTGAGGCTGAGATTAGGGATTATGTGTAGGTAGTTTTGTCCACACTATCTTGACCTGTCCACACGGGGACCTGAGTCCAGTCTCTACATCCCTTCAACTGTCCCTTCTTCCCTGCATTACCTTGGTTCATATGCACTTCATGTCCAAACCTCTTTTTATTCTATGTTCTGTCCATACATATTCATTCAGACCTCTTCACTGCATTTCCATTTACCCTTCACATTATCATGCATTACATTAGACTTGTCCTGTAAATTGGTTCATTCTGGGTTATCTAATCCCTATGTATACCTGTTCTGTCCCTTGTAGATGTGACAGCCTATATATCCTTAATTGACCAGCCCTACAGTAGATTCTGCCCCTGCACCCAAATAATGTTATGTCCTATATCCAATGAACAAGTTAACTTTATGTTGTAGTCCACATTAAGCATGATTTAGTCCATACAACATATAGAGGGATTAATTAGTTCAGAACCCTCATGTGTAGTCCCTGCATTGTTTTAGCCTATTGCTAGCCATTCATGTTGAGCCAATACCTTATTGCCTGCACTCACCTTATGTTGATGTCCAAGCTTCTATACATGAAATGGTGTTGTCTAATATATTATCCGGTTAACTTGAACATCCTATCAGTCAGTCCATATCTTCTTTGGTATAGGCTAAGTTCTGCCACTTGAGGATCTATTCACTACATTTAACATATGTCCACTTTAAATTCTGAGCACATGCTTCATCATGATCTGTCTAACTCTAGTGCTATAAGTTCATTCTTGAACTGAACCTACTCCTAACATCACTCATATCACATGGACCTACCTATAACCCTGCATTATTGAGTATCATCTGGTCTTGCCTTTTCATTTAGGTCTGTCCATATGTCCAGTTAAGATGAACATTAGATGTCTTGCCCATTGCTTGTTCAGATACTCCATTCATCTGTCCACATTAAATTGTCCTGCACCTATCACTCACTACCCTCATTTGTAATCTGTCTTGCTACACAAATGGTGTCCTGCACCTTCATCCCTCTACTGCACATGTTAACATTGGCCTAAATCAATTCGCATATCAGTTTTCTTGTTTGATTTCATTCACCTTTAACTATTGTGTAGTCTATTGATTGTTTAGTTTTTAATGAGAAGTTCAGTCATATAGACATTTTGGTTGCATTCTATATTTGTACAAGTCTTATATAGATATATTACATATGTCAGAACCCCCTACTTGTTTGCAGTTCCTCTTATGTTTCTATGTTTATCTTAGAGTTCAACCCTCTAACTTATAGGTTGTATATATTGTACTATATTTGTTTGGTGTTGATAATGGTTTTAGATTTAGTATCCTATAGGTATGTTATAGGGTATGTTATAGATGCAAGTTAGTTTATGGAATAGCATGCTTATATAAGTATATTAGCTATGGGTTCCTAGGATACTAGGAAGAGGATACCATGGTATCCTAGGGTTGATTATAATGGACTAGTTTGGCCTAGTTGGCTAGAGTTGACCAAGAGTTGACTCTGACCTAGATTGACCTAGAAATCATGTAGATTGCATCGTAAACTTCATTTACTTTATATTGAATACATTATAACCCATATTGCTCTATTCAGGACATTGTGATTCCGGTGCAGACATCTGATATTACACTACTCATTTCAGAGTATCAGGCGAGTACATTCTCTGATAGTTCTCTCATTTACTTGTCAATTACTGTACTTCAGTTATAGTTAGTTTTATGTGATTCTCTGTTACAACACATATGGATATTTCTGGATTCATGTATGCGACACACATAACATCTTGTCTGGCCTCTGTTACTGGAATCATTACTGGTATCATCATGTTTGGCTTCTATTACTGGAATCATTCTGGAATCATTGCTGGTATCAGCATGTTTGGTTGGACTCAGCTCGATTCTCGTGTCGAATTCTGGATTCACTTGAATTGTGGGGTGGGGAAATATTGAGTAAGACATGTAGACATACCCCAAATCTGGAATCTCCAAACTGGAATCTACTTGAAGCATAGCCATCCCACACTTGGCTGAGTGTGTGATATGCTTGATACCTACAGCCGTTTACATGTCGATCTCGATATTTTAAAACATACTGTTAGAATATAGCTGGTCTCACCTGGATTCTTGATCACTGACTAGAATCATCTTGTACTGGATTTATCTTGTATTAGATTTGTCTCGTACTGGATTTACACTTGTCTTACATTTACTGTCTGGACTTATCATGTTACTCTAGTTCAGCTAGAATCTTATTTTACAGTCTTCATTGCCATGATACTTCTCTTGTTTTAGTTACCTTACTTTCCTTGTATCTTAACTGTTTCTCTATACCATCACCTGAATATAAACTACCATGTTCATCAATAAAACTATCTATAACTGCTTTATTGTTCTCTGTCATTTATTTGGGTTTTCTAGATGAGTTATGCTCGTTCTTGTCCTGACTGGGCCTGTTAAAAATATTACAGATGATTGCCCTGAGGACATTTGCCCTACTTGCCTTGGAGCAGGAGATGGCTTAGCTACCTTTGGCCCCGACACTTAGGAGTGATCGAGAGACTAGCTAGTTGACTTGGTTTAGTTTTCATGTTTTAGAACTTGAATTGTAATAAGTTGAGATATTATTTTGTTTTGAGATTGTTTGAGATTATTATTATATAGTAGTTGGTTTTGTTGTTGTTATTTAGTCTTAGTTATGAACTTCTGTGTTATCATATCGTGATTAGACTGTGATTGAGATTTTATTATATCTATACTTGTCCTCCGTTCGAAGTTGAGATTTTGACAAGTATATTCTATAATTGTATGAGTTGTTGATTAGATAGTAACCTAGGACAACGTTCTACCGCCGACACTGCGGTATAGGCTGTACATACCTACTTTTCGTGCCCCTACACTGGGTGTGGATCATAACACGTTTTTAGTGGTGGTCCATACAGGTCGAGAGTCGCATTAGTGCGATGTCGTGGTAGTACAACGATTAGTTGTACTGCTGCGCGCCTGCGATATGAACTAAGGAATAGGCTTTAGCAGAGAGGTTACTCAATCACAGTTAGGATTACTTGAGAAGATTCCTAGGATGACCCTTGAGAATCTCATTATAAACTATCTCGAAATTTGATTCTGACAGGATCTATCTATTTCCCTTATTCGTTGTTGAATTTGATTCTTGGTATTCATTATTGACTTGATTTTCTACTAAGATGAACATTATGGACTAGGTTGCCTCAGTTATGGAATCTAGAGTCTTCTACAGCCATATTAGCTGCTTTGACAATGAGGTAGAGTCTGATTGTGGATGTATTTCTCGGGTGTGGGGATTTAAAGTTTTCTCAACCAAGCTAGCGGCAATACAAAAATTTTAAATACCATGATTCTAGAGGTATGTACCTTAGTTACGAACTCTATGGATTATCGTTGTTGTACTTACTAGCGTAACGAGGATTCTGGAAACATGGTTCTGGATCGACGGGTATGATTATCGATTTTCAGAATAGACACCATATAGATGGTGCCCTAGTATGATGAAATGGAATATCAGTATGGATGTTACTTGAGTATCATGGATTAGATAGAGGGAACTAGGCTACCTGTAGCGCAACACCATGCCCCACACCATCAGAGGAATATACCCCAGAGGGGTAGAGCTTTTGCGTTGACAATTGAGTAGACCGACGCTACGGGTGACGGGTTAGCAGGTCTGTCTTTCCTATTCTTCTTTCCATCTTATTGTGTGATTCCATTAGTACCTATCAGAATGTTTTGTGCTGTGATAGATAGTATAGTGACCCTGATCAAGACCGTGATATCACGACCAGTAGGACCACAATTTGCATGTTTTAGATGTAGTTTTCTTGACCTTGATTGTTGGGGGTTTACCCTAAAAGGAGTACGATCATCTTAATTTCGAGGACGGAATTCTTCTAAGGAGGGTAGACTTATAATACCCAATTTTCCAAATGAGGGTAATTTTAAAATTTTGTAATTATAATCATTTAATAATGATATTTAAATTTTATTATGATTTTCGGTGATTTTAAATCGATTTAAAACTATTTAAAATCTTGAATTGTGATTTTGATGGTTAACTAGTTAAACCCTAGAGACTGCATGACCTAGAGACTAACCATGGCCAAGGAGGCCTAGCCACGTGATTAGGATGATTATTTGTGACTTTTTAGCCTAGGGGTATTTTGGTCATTTTTGACTTATTTGATGAAAATGAATTTTGGTTGATTATTATAGTACTAATTATTTCATTAGAGACTAGCCTAGTTTCGACCTAACCTAGATGCTAATGATGTTCATGGAGGCTTAGTTAGAGGGTTAGAGACTTAATGGCTAAGTTAGATTAATATCTAGATATTTATGGGTAGATATTTTAGTTAGATATTTGTGTAGAGAACCTACTTTCAATGTGAGCCCTTAGATGAGCTAGAAATTGGTGGAGTAACCTTAGCCACTCATCTAAAACTCTAACCGTAGCCTTTACAACAGCTATCACAACCTCCTTCCCTTATTTAATAACATCTCCCAAAATTACTGCCTCTTTTTCATCTCTACAAAGAACCCTAACTTTGTTCTTCCCCGAACCTTCACAATTTCTTCACCAAATTGGACCAAACCAATTGCATTAAACTCCATTCTTGGTGTAGATGCTGTTGGAGACTAGCTAGCAAGGAATTGGGGTCTTTGAATCATTGCAAGTTGTGAAGAGGCTCTCATTCAAAGCACTCTTTATTGAGGTTTCACCCTCAATAGGTAAAACCCATCAAAACCCCTTCAATTCCCAATTTCTTTCCATGGTTGCATGCATTTTAGCCAACCCTAGCTGTCCCTCAAGTTTGGTAGGATTTAGACTTGGTTTCGTGTCGGTATTGGACACGTATCAGTGTTTATGTTAATGTGTTTGATGAAATGCTTGACTGGATTAAATCATTGTAATTTTGTAAACTAATTGATCAAATTCGTAGCCCTACATATGGGAATTTCAAAACTATAACTCTGAGCATGATTGGACACATGTCCGTGTCCAAAGTTGGATACGAACCTCACCACGATGCCCCGTACCCATGCCCTGCTACCACCATTGTTTTCTTACTGCATATACCACTTGGACACGTGCCACGTGGCACGAGGGTGGGGGTAGACACTGTCTGGACCCCCCTAAAGTTTTACGACATTTTATGTCATGTCGGACATGAAAAATGAGCTGCACTGATTTAACACTACACAGTGCACTATTGTTTTGACTCTCTGATACGGCTTTAAAACTTGGACACGACACGTCTTGGGGTTCGTGTAGGCACCCTAAGACGTAGCCCTAGACCTACCCTAGCCACGTGCATGAGCACGAGACTCCTTGTACCACGTGTCGAGCTATATCCTCCTCGATTTGGCTGTACGAGGCAGCCTCAACTGCCAGTTCTGTCAGTGTGGGCATTTCAAATTCTTGGACACTTCGTGTCCCAATTTCTGGACACTATGGGACGTGTGGACATGTCACATATATCCCAAATCACTGCACACATGTTCCTACTTTAATTTCGAGATTTTTGTGTTGTTATTTTAAGTTTTCATTTGAAATATTCTTGGGAACATTTAATTTCAGTTCTCAGTTTTGTTGACAGTTTCAAATTGGGTTTTGGTTCCTTGAGTTGAGCTTGGGTTTTAAATTAGATTAGATTACATACAGTGGGGTTGCTTTTGATTTATAGTTGTATATATGTATATGTTTTCGATGGACATATTGAACGTCTGATGCAATGTTCAATCGACTGATACTTGTTTTCAGTTAGTATTGATTGAGTTTGGGACATTGGTTCATGAGTCTTGGATTCCTAGTTTTAGTACATTTATGGGCTTCATCTATGAGTTCCTAGATCAGTGTATAGATGTAGGTTTGTTTGGGTCTGTTCTCAAATTTTCTGAGGCTGAGATTAGGGATTATGTGCAGGTGGTTTTGTCCACACTATCTTGACCTGTCCACACGTGGACCTGAGTCCAGTCTCTTCATCCCTTTAACTGTCCCTTCTTTCCTACATTGCCTTGGTTCATATGAACCTCATGTCCAAACCTCTTTCTATTCCATGTTCTCTCCATACATATTTATTCAGACCTCTTCACTGTATTTCTATTTACCCTTCATATTATCAAGCATTACATTAGACTTGTCCTGTAAATTGGTTCATTCTGGGTTATCTAATCCCTATGTATATCTATTTTGTCCCTTGTAGATGTGGCTGCCCATATATCCTTAATTGACCAGCCCTATAGTAGATTCTGCCCCTGCACCCAAGTAATGTTATGTCCTACATCCAGTGAACAAATTAACTTTATGTTGCAGTCCACATTAAGCATGATTCAGTCCATACAACATATAGAGGGATTAATTAGTTCAGAACCCTCATGTGTAGTCCCTGCATTGTTTTAGCCTATTGCTAGCCATTCATGTTGAGCCAATACCTAATTGCCTGCACTCACCTTATGTTGATGTCCAAGCTTCTATACATGAAATGGTGTTGTCCAATATATTATCCAGTTAACTTGAACATCCTATTAGTCAGTCCATATCTTCTATAGTATAGGCTAAGTTCTGCCACTTGAGGATCTATTCACTACATTTAACATATGTCCACTTTAAATTCTGAGCACAGGCTTCATCATGATCTGTCCAACTCTACTGCTATAAGTTCATTCTTGAACTGAACCTACTCCTCACATCACTCAGATCATATGGACCTGCCTATAACCCTGCATGATTGAGTATCATCTTGTCTTGCCCTTTTATTTGGGTCTGTGCATATGTCCAGTTAAGATGAACATTAGATGTCTTGCCCATTGCTTGTTCAGATACTCCATTCATCTGTCCACATTAAATTGTCCTATACACATCACTCACTACCCTCATTTGTAATCTGTCCTGCTACACAAATGGTGTCCTGCACCTTCATCCCTCTACTGCACATGTTAACATTGGCCAACATCAATTAGCATATCGGTTTTCTTGTTTGATTTCATTCACCTTTAACTATTGTGTAGTCCATTGATTGTTTAGTTTTCAATTAGAAGTTCAGTCATATAGACATTTTGGTTGGATTCTCCGTTTGTACAAGTCCTATATAGATATATTACATATGTCAGAACCCCCTACTTGTTTGCAGTTCCCCTTATATTCCTATGTTTATCTTAGAGTCCAACCCTCTAACTTATAGGTTGTATATGTTGTATTATAATTGTTTGGTGTTGATAATGGTTTTAGATTTAGTATCCTATAGGTATGTTATAGGGTATGGTATAGATGCAAGTTAGTTTATGGAATAACATGCTTATAAAAGTATATTAGCTATGGGTTCCTAGGATACTAGGAAGAAGATACCATGGTACCTAGGGTTGATTGTAATGGACTAGTTCGGCCTAGTTGGCTAGAGTTGACCAACAGTTGACTCTGACCTAGATTGACCTAGAAATCATGTAGATTGCATTATAAACTTTATTTACTTTATATTGAATACATTATAACCCATATTGCTCTATTTAGGACATTGTGACTC
Source organism: Iris pallida (assembly GCA_029216955.1). Lineage (NCBI taxonomy): Eukaryota > Viridiplantae > Streptophyta > Magnoliopsida > Asparagales > Iridaceae > Iris > Iris pallida. The sequence goes on from JANAVB010009399.1 coordinate 7,285,045, forward strand.
CGGTGCAGACATCTGATATTACACTACTCTTTTCAGAGTATCAGGCGAGTACATTCTCTGATAGTTCTCTCATTTACTTGTCAATTACTGTACTTCAGTTATAGTTAGTTTTATGTGATTCTCCGTTACAACACATATGGATATTTCTGGATTGATGTATGCGACACACATAACATCTTGTCTGGCCTCTGTTACTGGAATCATTACTGGTATCATCATGTTTGGCTTCTATTACTGGAATTATTCTAGAATCATTGCTGGTATCAGCATGTTTGGCTGGACTCATCTCGATTCTCGTGTCGAATTCGGGATTCACTTGAATTGCGGGGTGGGGAAATATTGAGTAAGACATGTAGACATACCCCAAATCTGGAATCTCCAAACTGGAATCTACTTGAAGCATAGCCATCCCACACTTGGCCGAGTGTGTGATGTGCCTGATATCTACAGCCGTTTAAATGTCGATCTCGGTATTTTAAAACACACTGTTAGAATATAGCTGGTCTCACCTGGATTCTTGATCACTGACTAGAATCATCTTGTACTGGATTCATCTTGTATTAGATTCGTCTCGTACTGCATTTACACTTGTCTTACATTTACTGTCTGGACTTATCATGTTACTCTAGTTCAGCTAGAATCTTATTTTACAGTCTTCATTGCCATGATGCTTCTCTTGTTTTAGTTACCTTACTTTCCTTGTATCTTAACTGTTTCTTTATACCATCACCTGAATATAAACTACCATGTTCATCAATAAAACTATCTATAACTGCTTTATAGTTCTCTGTCATTTATTTGGGTTTTCTAGATGAGTTGTGCTCGTTCTTGTCCTGACTGGACCTGTTAAAAATATTACAGATGATTGCCCTGAGGACATTTGCCCTACTTGCCTTGGAGCAGGAGATGGCTTAGCTACCTTTGGCCCCGACACTTAGGAGTGATCGGGAGACTAGCTAGTAGACTTGGTTTAGTTTTCATGTTTTAGAACTTGAATTGTAATAAGTTGAGATATTGTTTTGTTTTGAGATTGTTTGAGATTATTATTATTTAGTAGTTAGTTTTGTTGTTGTTATTTAGTCTTAGTTATGAACTTCTGTGTTATCATATCGTGCTTAGACTGTGATTGAGATTTTATTATATCTATACTTGTCCTCCGTTCGGAGTTGAGGTTTTGACAAGTACATTCTATAATTGCGTGAGTTGTTGATTAGATAGTAACCTAGGACAACGTTCTACCGTCGATACTGCAGCGTAGGCTGGACGTACCCACTTCTCGTGCCCCTATATTGGGTGCGGGTCGTGACAGTAGTTTATAGGAATGTTAACAATAAATAAAATAATGGGAATAAAATTCCCATCCAAGAAAATAGTAATAAAATTTTAAGAATATCCCAAATTTAAGATCCTTAAAATACAAAAATACACTCATATACCTATTTTCAAAATAGGGATTTGACATCCTACCCACCTTACAAAAAATTTGTCCTCAAAATTTTGAAATCATTTAATATAGGATTTTCAAAACTATTATATATATCATGGAAACTCTACCCACCTTGCAGAAATCAAGTAATACAGCTAGAACTGAACATAATCTCAATACGAAAACACCAAAGAAAACAATGTCTAGCTACGCAAATCAACTTTTAAAATAAATCCAAAACACCGAAAGAATCTCGAACATCAAAATCTCACATGCATGAGATAACTCAATGAATCATATAAGTTTCGTTCATGACTGATGAACCCTAGCATATTCTTACCGGATCGAGAACCCCACCATTAAGATGATGATGTTTGCGAACTTGGGAAACTAATTCCTCTGGACCACTAACACAACCTGAGATAACCTGGAAAAAGATGTACACATGTTTTATTAATGAAGAAGAAGAGCTATCCTATTTGACACCATTGCAAAATTCAATACTTTCAACTACTCACATCATTGTGGCCACCTATAAATTTTGTCGCAGAGTTAACAACTATATCAGCCCCTAAAGTTAAGTCCTTCTGGTTGACAAGAGTAGCAAAGGTACCATCTATGCAAATCAGTGCTCCTTTTTTGTGGCAAAGTTCTGAAACAAGCTCGATATCAACACATCGGAGGAAAGGATTAGCCGAAGTTTCGGTTAAGAAAAGAGAAGCCTGCACAAGATAAATGTGTTAGGCAAAGGAAAACATGGGATACCAATTTCTTTTCAAAAAGAAACAGCCCTACATTGCATAGATATGCAAACAACCTTGATAACCCTTCAAAACTACTAATCAGAACAATGTGTACAATGTTTTAAAGAAGTATACTGATAAAGAAAGGTTATCACTAACATAATTTTCATCCAAAGCATTTTTAAGGGAGTCCACAGCAACAGGGTCAATGAAAGTCGCCTGCAATTTGAGGACAGTACAATTAGAAATAAGCACATAATACAATAACACAAAGCTGGACGAAGACGTACTATAGAATGAAATCCAAGGATATGCCAAACTGGTCCATCTAGCATACACTCAAAACTAACATGGCATACTGCACAAGTTTGTCCAAGGAGCTGGTATGAACATTAGAGTTAAAAAACTATTTTTTTATCATTAATACAATAATGCCCAAGAAGTTTGGAGAAATTCTATGTATGCTTCATTTTAATGAGATATGGAGCGGAAGGAGTTATCAACTCTGTCCAATCATCATTTGGGTTTGATGTGAATTATGTTACACATAGATAAACTTTATGATAAAAGCAAATAGAAGGTCTTCTAATGAATGAGACAAGTGTTCGAAAAGGCTCTCTTAGTGCACCTACAATCATAAACAAGGCATTTGGTATATGAAGGACTCATGTACATTAAAAAGGCACAACAGAATAGGAGGCATACACTACAAATTGATGCATCTCAAAAGCATATATGCAACCCTTCCCAGAGCATGACCTGTGTGAAGACAAACATATATCACTTATGGTCCGACATCAATCAGTATTGGCAAATTCTCAAACATTATTACTTTAATAATATTACGAAATATAAAAAATCTGGAAGCATCATGCTTACCTTCTTAACAACTCAGCATGCAACAGATGCCTGCTAATATGCACGACCAACTGAAATTAGGTCATTGTTGTCGAGATATACTATTGTATATTCCCAAACATGCTCCATACAACCTTGTAAACCAAGTAAGATATGAATCTGTTGACCAGTTCGTTTAAACATAATTTTATGTGAAAAAGGATAAGAATAAACCGTACACATGATGGAAAATGGTGGAAGAAAAACCCATTCCATCCTCTCCCATTGGAACCTCGAAAACCCTCTCGGACAATTTGTCGAACACCTTGCCTCTATTCCCATTCTCAGCAAATCGAGCAGCTCTATCAGGCTCCTCGTTCCCTTCTCGATCACGTAAATCTCCCTCATCAGTCCGCTAGCGCTGTGGCTCTTCCTGTTTCTCTCCCTCTTCTTATATTCTCTTGCAGTGAGGCCATCGCCGCAGCCCAAGAAAAGTTCCTCGGGATCGAGAGGTGCGCATGCTGCAGCCCCCGATCCAGGCACGGGATGGCGGCGACCAGTGCCCATGAGACGAACAGCAGAACCGAGCTCATCGAGAATATCGGGATGGAAAAGCCCGCGGTACCCGATACGTCGACAGGATTCGGAGGGCTCAGGCCGCTCCCCATGGCCTGTAGCTGCCTGGCTGCGGATAAGCTGCGTGTGACAGGCCAGGAGAGGGTCCGTAGGTGGTGGTTCTGGCCGTGGAGGTTCGGGTCGCAGCTGAAGGACCGGTTGTGGTGGTTGTTCGGGAGGACCGGGTCGGTCTCGCCGAGGAGGAGGGAGAGGTCACCGAGGGACTTCCTGGCATGGCGGAGCTTGCGGTCTGCGATGGCGAGATGTCGAGGTTCCCGGACCAGAGGCGGACGCGATCGAGGCTATCGCGGAAGGTGTTGAGGAGGTCCAGCGCTTTGACCGAGCGGTCGAAGAAGTCGGAGAGTAGCCGCTTCAGCAAGGGGCAGTTCGTTGAAGTCGTCGAGGAGGAGGAGGCCAGCGTAATCGACCTGGATAGAGTCCAGCTGGGAGAGGAGAAGAGCGACGCCAGGAGGATATTAGGGTTTGTGAGAACAAAAATATTTGGAGAGAGGGTGACGTTTGGGGGGAAAGAAAAATATTTGTAGGGTTCCAGCGGGTTGGTGATTGGTATTTTTGGAGGTGGAAAGAGAAGAAACAAGTGCTCGGGTTGGGGATTGAAATTTTGAGAAAAGAGACGAAGAGTGGAGAAGAATGAGAAGTTTTGAAAATAGGTTCCAGCTCCGCAGCGGTGGTGCGTGGGTTTTAAAAAAAATTAGGCAGTTAAAATTTTTAATGGACTAGCGAGCCAAAAATATCAACAAATTTTTGATGTTAAACAAATGTTTAAATCCGTCGAATCTAAATATATTGTTTTGGTAAAATAAATTTTAATATTAAACAACGGTTTTAATCCGTCAAAAATATAATAACTGTTTTAATATGTCGCTGTTGGACAACTCTAAATGTCGCAAATCGTCTATTTTGGGGTAGTATTTTCAAGGATGATAATCATATGCCATATAATTAGGGTTCCTGAAACAAAACAAAAAAAAATCGAGAGAAGAAGATGAGTCGGTCAGTCAGTCGTCGGTCGGTCAGACGATGAGTGGGTCGGTCGGTCGATCGGTCTTTAGGATTTTCGTGAGGGGGGAGTTATAGAGAGAAGAAGATAAAGGGTTTTGTGAGGGGAGCGTTACCTTTAGGGTAGTGTTTTCAATTGTGAGCATTCGATTAACTCGGTTAACCGAACCGAATTACCAAATACCAAATTCGACCGAAAATCGAATAACAAAAATTGAAACCAACCGAAATATCCCGTATCGAACCAAACCAAATGAAATAAATCTGTTCGATTTTCAATTTATTTGGTTTAACCAATATTTTAGTTTATTTATAATTTTTTTTGTGAATATATAGTTACTAAATATACAAAGATATATTTCGTATATATATTACTAAATTTTCTTATTCGGTTTACTAGGGGAGAGAAATTTTATATAAAATTTCTGAAAGGTTAGTTTGATTTGAAGGGTATTCTTTAGACTCCCTGGCATGAAATTTTTGTTTACGGTAACGATTTAATCCCATTACGAAGTTGTAACTTATATAGCATCCAAAATATGTTATAGTCTTTTTTTTAATCATGTAAAATATATAGAATACGATGCTGCTCCTAATCGAACTGGATACCTTACTTTGACATACGGACATAACAACATAAGCAGCGTCCAGAAAAAATTATACCTTTAACAGCGTTCATAACACGCTATATAAAGTTCTGTTAACATCAAAATAGCAGGGAGGCATAAACGCTATAGATAAACTGCTATTGTATGAACTTTTAATAGCACTTCACAATGAACGCTATGGATGGTAATATTATAATAGCAGTGAGGCTCGAATGCTATAGATAAACTGCTATTGTATGCTCATTTAATAGCACTGTGGAATGAACGCTAATGTTGATGACATTCTATATCAGGAAGGCTTGAACGCTATAGACAAACTGCTATTGTATACCCTATTTGTTGTAGTGATCTGGAGAGTCTACCATAAAAGATGAAATTCATGCAAGACCATCCAGAGTCTCTTGTCATCGGTGATATATCAAAGAGAGTAGCTACACGTTCTTCTAATAGAGATATAGCTACTAATGTTGCATTCATTTTTAAGTAGAACCTAAATCAGTAGCAGATGCATTTTTAGATGAATTTTGGATTTATGCCATGCAAGAGGAATAAACCAATTCGAGAAAAACCAAGTTTGGTAACTTGTTCCTAAACATATTGGTCAATCTATAATTGGTACCAAATGGGTGTTCTGAAATAAACTTAGTGAGGATGGATAAGTTCTACCCAACAAATCTCATATAGTGGCTCAAGGTTAAAATCAAGAAGAATGAATTGATTATGACGAGACTTATGCTCTTCTTGCTAGACTAGAATCCATTCGCATACTTTGTGCATTTGAATGTTTTCACAATTTTAAACTTTTTCAAATGGATGTAAAAAGTGTATTTTAAATGGTTTTATAAAAAGAAGAAGTCTTTGTAAGACAACAACCAGGTTTTAAAGACTTTGAATTTCTCAATCACATTTTTAAGTTACGTAAGGCACTTTATGGACTCAAACAAGCCCCTCAAGCTTGGTATGATCGCCTACGTTCCTTCCTACTTGAAAATAGTTTTGCAAAAGGAAGAGTTGATACAACTATGTCCATCAAGTCTTCAAATGATGACATTTTATTAGTGCCTATCTATGTGGATGATATTACATATGGTTATACTAACTGTAGAAGCATAAAAATTTTACTATAAGCAAATCGGCACAGAGCTAAGAAGCGCAGCTCCTACAGATGAGTAAGACTACAATGTACATCAAACTAGTGCAACCAAGACAAAACAAAGCTCAGGCGCATAAGAAAATAGTACACAATATTGAAAAAGCGCATAAAAGAGATTTTTTTCATTAATAGTCATCATCACAATACAGAGAAAGTCTATTACAAATTTCTCATCGGTATTCAAGATTACATAAGCAAACTATCTACCTACTGCACACACAATGTATACTAAGAAAAGCATATACAATGTATGCCAAGAAAAGCGTAGCTCCTTTGTGCCGCTTCTAGGCGTTGATCGAACAGGGTTTGCAATGACAATCAATCCAAACCCCGTACCCAACATCTTGACACTTGAAGCAGAACACAGTTAAGATTCTGCTCAAACCTAAACCACTCTGGCAAACAGTCAGGTGCACATCAGTTTGCTGAAGAAGTTCTGTTGACACAAAGTCACAGTCAACCAAATATTGACTACATTGACTAAATAATATCTGTATAAATTCAATACGACACACGACGTCTGCATTCAGTTCAGGACAGACAACAGCTCAGTTTTCGACTCTCAGTGTATTTTCGAGTCTGTACTTTTATATTTTATTGAGTCTAGAAGTATATACTCTGAGTTATGCTGAGCTCTTGGAACTTAGTCTATAAGCCTACCCAAAATCCCAAGCTCCACCAAAACAAAAATTGCCCACAATTCCCACTTAGAACCACTCTGTGCTCTGGAGACAGAGTTCGGGCCGAACTCTGCCTCCACACACAGTTCGGGCCGAACTCTGTCCCATAGAAATTAGGAACCCTAATTTTAGGGTTAGCTGGTTGCTAGCTGTCCAACGGCCAAATTTTTGAATTTTCCTACCCGAATTCTGGCCGAATTCTGCCTCTAAAAACACTATAAATAGGGCATGAATTCTCTCATTTCAATTCACTCAATCTTCTCTTCTCTTCTCTCCTACAAGCTCAATAAGCCATACCCTTCCTATCTACTAGCCACAAGCCTCCTAAGTCTCGAGTGCTCAGCATCTCTCAGTTAGGATTCTTGTGCAAGAATGAAGAAGTCGCTTGGACAATTCCAAGCAAATCGCCACTGCGATCCTCTGTTAGAAGTTGACGTGCTCTTCTGAAGAAAAGGCACGGGTTGTAAGCTACTATTTCACAAATAGTGGATTTAATCCTGAGCTAGAGTTCTCAGGCCTGGACTAGTCCTCCACGAGGGAAACCAGGTTAAAATCGTTGTGTTTGCGTATGCTCTTCTGCTCTTCATTTATTTTCCGCACTTTACTCTGATTTTTTATTGTTGGTGAAAGAGTTATTTTTAATTGGCTATTTTTCTATATAAACTCTATTCACCCCCCTCTAGAGTTGCCAAACTGTTCTTCAATTGGTATCAGAGCTCTGTTCTCTTTATAAGGACTAACATCCTAAGAGCTGATCCATGGCAACCACACAATCCTTGATTTCCAATCATGGTGAAGGTCAGTCCACTCATAGGCCTCCCCTATGTGATGGGACTAACTACACATATTGGAAAACAAGGATGAGCTTCTATCTTAAGTCTCTAGACTTTGACCTATGGACTGTCGTCACTGACGGTTACAAAAAGCCCGCCAGAATAGTTGTCGATGGTGACCTCATTGAGAAACCACACGACAAATATTCTGTCGAGGAGAAAAAATAGGCAAGTCTAGATGCTAGGGCTATTAATGCTTTATTCTGTGCCATAGACAGGAATGAGTTCAACAGGGTCTCTACATGCACCACTGCTCATGAAGTATGGAGACTTCTAGAAGTGACGCATGAAGGAACCACACAGGTCAAGGAATCCAAAATAAGCCGTCTCACTCAAGAATACAAAGCCTTCAAGATGAAGCCAAGTGAGACGATCACTCAAATGATCACAAGATTCTTCGACATCATCAATCCTCTATCTTCGCTTGGAAAGCAGTACTCAAACCACGAGAAGATTCGTAAGCTGCTCAGAGGGCTACCAAAGATTTAGAACCCTAAGGTGACAGCCATCATAGAAGGAAACGATCTCACAACAATGTCAATGGAGACCTTGATGGGTAAGCTTATGACTCACGAGCTTGACCTCAAGGACTTCGAAGAGCCTGCTCCGAAGACCAGGGAGATCGCACTCAAAGCTCATCAACGAAGAGCTAATCATGATGAGACCGAAGAAGATAACTCGGATGATGAAGACCAAGCTCTCATGGTTCGCAACTTCAGGAAATTCCTTCGCTTCAATCGAAGGAAGAAGGAATCTCAAGAAAACAATGAAGAGGAACCAACTTGTTATGGTTGCAAGAAAACTGGATATGTCCGAAAAGACTGCCCATTCCTGAAGAAGAGCAACCACTATGAGAAGCCATACAAAAGGAACTCATCAAAGAAATATGCCAACACAGGCATCTGGCATAAAAGTGAAGCGAGTGACTCTGAGGAAGAAAAAGACTCTCCTCAAGATACAGCAAATGTGTGCCTGATGGCAACTTCCAACAAGGTATCTAACGAAACTCTGGATGACTTCTCTTTTGATGAACTTGGCGATGCTTTCACTGATTTACTCGATGATCATAAAAAGGTCATCGGTAAATATAAACATGCCAAGGACAAAATCAAAAGTCTAGAAGATGAGATACAAATAATTTCTTTACTTCTTGATAATGTTAGAAACACATCACCCACTAATGACACTGATGAAGTATCCAAGCTTAAATTAAGCTTACATGATGCTGAAGCACGTATTGAGCAACAAACTCAAGAAATCACTACTCTCAACACGTTGCTTGCTGAAGAAAAGAGTAGACACAAGATTTCCATGACTAAGATTTATGGCTTAAATATTAAGGTTGATGAACTGCAAGCTGTTTCTAAAAGATTAGAAACCAAATTGGGTAAACAGGTTGTCCAACCTCAAACCCAATCACATGGGCACAATACCACTCATGCTAGTCAATCACGTCATTCTCATGCAGCACATAACCATGCATTTATATACACAAACTTTCACAAACTACGTGCACGTAAGAACAATTCTCACTCAGTACAAACTCATCATGCACAAAGACACAATCAACATCACTCCACACATAAAAATCATCATGCCATGCCATATAGACAAAATCATCATGCAATGCCATATAGACAAGGTTCTCATATACCATATAGACAAAATCATCATGACATGCCATCTAGACAATATCAGCAAGTCACACATCATAGACAATACCATCATAGACACCATCACCATGCCACTTATTCCATGCATAATCATCTTCACCATGCTAACTCTTCACATCATGTCCATCATCCTGTTGCTTATAGATATTATTCTCATGCTCCTAGTATAAATAAGAATGCTATCTGTACTTATTGTGGATTACATGGACACATCTCACCACAGTGCAGAGTTAGAAGACTTGTAGATAAAATGATATATGGTTGGTTCCCAAAGACTAACTTTTTAGGACCCCCAAGAACTCGGGTACCAAAGGTCACATCTACTCTTGATGTAGGTGGACCTTCCCTCCTCAACTGAAAGTAAGTGGATTCTCGATAGTGGATGCTCGCGACATATGACGGGAGACGCAAATCTTTTTGCATCACTATCGATGAAGAGAGAAGGATACGTATACTTCGGTAACAATCTCAAAGGGCACATTATAGGTAATGGTATCATTGGTCATCCTCCTTCTCCTGTAATAAAGGATGTCTGCCTAGTGACCGAGTTAAAGCATAACCTGCTCAGCATTAGTCATCTTGCTGATCATGGATATGATATTAACTTTGGACAAAATAGTTGCTACATCTATGATAGGTCAACAGGAGACATTGCTTTTGAAGGGAAAAGAGAGGACAACATCTACATTTTTTATCTTTCTATAAATACTAACAAAGCAGGTAGATGTCTATATGCCCACAAAGACGAACGACTACTTTGGCACCAGCGTCTTGGTCATGCCAACATGGATGCTATATCCAGGCTTTCCACCAAGAAGCTAGTGAGAGGATTGCCTGACATCACGTTCAAAAAGGACACGGTATGTGCCGAATGTGAACTAAACAAGGCAACTAAATCCTCATTTCATTCTATCAACTCTGTAAGTACTACTAGACCCTTGCAACTACTTCATATGGATTTATTTGGTCCTAGTAGAATAGCTAGCCTTGGAGGCAAACTTTATGCATTTGTTATTGTTGATGATTTTTCGAGATTTACATGGGTTTTCTTCCTCGCTAATAAGAGCGATGCTATTTCTGCTTTCAAAATTTTTGTAAAGAAAGTTCAAAACGAAAAAGGCTACATGATTACTCGAATCCGAAGTGATCATGGAGGCGAATTCGTAAATTATGATTTTGAAAATTTTTGTAATGCAAATGGTTTTGATCATGAATTTTCTTGTCCTAGAACTCCTCAACAAAATGGTGTTGTGGAGCGGAAGAATAGGACTCTTGGTGATATGGCAAGAGTCATGTTGAATAAATTTTCTCTTCCGAAATATTTTTGGGCAGAGGCTGTAAGTACAGCATGCCACATTTTGAATAGGGTGCTTATTCGTCCCATTACGAAGAAAACACCCTATGAGCTTTGGTTTGGGAGAACCCCCAATGTTTCGTATTTTAAAGTTTTTGGTTGTAGATGTTTTATCCTTAACACCAAAGACAACTTAGGCAAATTTGATGCCAAAGCTGACGATGGTATCTTTCTTGGTTATGCTGCCAAGAGTAAGGGATATAGAGTTTTCAACAAACGCTCACTTATTGTGGAGGAGTCAACTAATGTGACTTTTGATGAAGATAACAGTGCAGTAATCGCTCTTGATGATGATGTTGAGCCATCAATTTCTACTCCAATGAACACTTCAACCGAAACTAATTCTCTGGAGGGTTTGCCTAAGAAATTCTCTTTCAAACCTTCTCATCCAGAAAATTTAGTTATAGGAGAAGTTTCACGTGGAGTAACTACTAGATCATCACTAAGAGACTCCGTTGCTAGCACTGCCTTCATTTCACAAGTAGAGCCTAAAAACATTTCTGAAGCTTTTAATGATGAATTTTAGATTTCTGCTATGCAAGAAGAACTCAACCAATTTGAGAGGAGCCAAGTATGGGAACTAGTTCCTAGACCGGCTAATCACTCAATAATTGGTACCAAATGGGTGTTTAGAAACAAAGTAAATGAAGATGGTTCAGTCACTCGTAACAAAGCCCGTCTAGTAGCTCAAGGATACAATCAAGAGGAAGGTATCGACTACGATGAGACATATGCTCCTGTTGCTAGACTAGAATCCATTCGGATGCTTTGTGCTTTTGCCAATCATCAGAACTTTAAATTATTTCAAATGGATGTTAAAAGTGCTTTCTTGAATGGCTTTATTAAGGAGGAAGTTTATGTCAAACAACCCCCTGGCTTTGAAAATCACAAATTTCCCGACCACGTGTTCAAGCTGAAGAAAGCGCTTTATGGCCTTAAACAAGCCCCCAGAGCTTGGTATGAAAGGCTAAGCAGTTTCTTGCTTGAGAAAGGTTTTTCAAAAGGGAAAATTGACACTACACTGTTTATTAAATCTTTCAAAGACACCATTCTATTAATTCAGATTTATGTTGATGATATTATTTTTGGGTCTACTGATGAAACTTTTTGTCAAGAATTTGCCGAGTGTATGCAGACGGAATTTGAGATGAGCTTGATGGGAGAGCTCAACTATTTTCTTGGTCTACAAGTAAAACAACTGGCTAATGGAACTTTCATCTGCCAATCAAAGTACACCAAGGACATGCTGAAGAAGTTCGATCTTGACAACATCAAACCAATCAGCACGCCAATGGCTACTTCAACCAAACTCGAACCAGATGAGAGTGGCAAACCTGTTGATCAACGTAAGTATCGAGGTATGATAGGCAGCTTACTTTATTTAACTGCTAGTCATCCTGATATCATGTTCAGTGTTTGCCTATGTGCTAGATATCAAGCTAATCCTAAGGAATCACACATGACCGCGGTTAAGCGTATCTTTAGATACCTTAAGGATACGGTTACAGTGGGCCTATGGTATCCCAAGTCAACATCATTTGATCTTATTGGTTACTCCGATGCTGACTTCGCTGGATGCAAGGTCGACCGTAAAAGTACGAGCGGCACGTGTCATTTATTAGGAAAAGCTTTAGTCTCCTGGTTTAGCAAGAAGCAGAACTCTGTTGCACTATCCACAACAGAAGCTGAATACATAGCAGCTGGGCGTTGTTGTGCACAAATTCTGTGGATGAAGCAAACCCTTGAGGACTATAAGTTATCTTTCATGCATATTCCTATATTCTGTGACAATACTAGTGCAATCAATTTGACTAAGAACCCTGTCTGCCACTCACGCACTAAACACATTGAAATCAGACACCACTTTTTGCGTGATTATCAGCAAAATGGCACGATTAACTTAGAATTTATTGACACTGATCATCAGCTGGCAGATTTCTTTACTAAGCTACTATCCGAAGAGCGCTTCAATTTTCTTTGTCGTGAACTTGGAATTTTAGATGAAGCAGTTATAAATTGAAACTCACCTGCGTAAATATCGAGTATATTGTGATTCTTTTACGAAGAATTTGGTATGGGTACAAGCCGAAAGGGTCCTTCTGACAACAAGGCGTAAAAGCCTAAGCGACACGGTGCACTAGTCCTCAGGACTACCGCTAGCTGGAATCCGGCCCCTGCAGCTAACCCATGGCAAATTTTGGACTATTGAACCACAGTATATGTCCTTATTTATTATATGGCTCGTTTTCGATTTAATATTGCCTAATTGATATTTTCTAAAGTTCATTCTGTTTTCTGAGTACCTCTCTATCTATTTTTTTTAACACTCTTTGTTGTCCTCAACTATCTTTTGTTTAACTCTTAAACATTTTCTTCATGTTCTTTGCCTGTTTTCAGTTCTGGACCATTGATCCAGAACTCGGGCCGAACTCTGCCCCTATCAGAGTTCGGGCCGAGTTCGGTTCTTAGGTTCCAGGGTCGGGATCTGGCTCTGCCGTTGGATCAATTCTAATCCAATGGATTGGATGATCAACTGTCGGAAGAAACCAAGAGCTTTGGTTTATCCTCTCTATCTTCCTTTAGTTTTTCGTGCTTTCATCATTCCTATCCATGATTGTCCGTTCATGCCTGCACCTGCCTTTCTATCCAAAGCACGACGCCTTCAGCCTGTCGCTGCTTCTGAGTCATCTGAGCATTCTGCTGATGAGGAGCCTGACGCCCCTCCTTTTGGTCAGGATGCACCTCCTCCTCCTGCCACTCTTGAGTCTCTTCAGACTATGCTTCGCGATCGCTTTGCTATTGAGGATGATCGCTGGACGCAGCAGGATTACCGTACCACCTTGCAGATCAGTGCCCTTGGGAACTCTCTGCATGATATGCGGTATTCACTTGCTCGTCATCCTGATCTGCATGTGCCTATTGAGCGGGATCCAGATCGCGTGGGTCATCGTATAGACGATCCGTGGGTCATGAGGTATATGGATCCTGATGATGCTTTTGTGGACCCTCGTCGCTCATTCCCTGGTCCTTCAGATGTTCCAGGACCTTCTCGTGCTCCATGATGGAGATTGGCTTGATATGCTGCTGCCACTGCTGATGGTCTTAGTTGCCTTTTGATTTTAGTTATTTCAGTTTGTTATGGATTTATGTACTAGATTTCTGTCTTCACACCCTGATGATGTGCTTGTCATTCTGGTTGGTAGATAACATTTTATGCTATTTTTCGTAGTTTTACTTTATGTCAGTGACTTGTTTTATTAGCATTATACTGTTTCTTCTCTACTTGGTGTGGTTGGATTAATTTTTATTGTCTATACTGCTATCCTTATGCAGTCTATATGATCCTTTATATTGCTAACTGCCAAAAGGGGGAGAAATATGTATATTTCAAATGTATATCTGTCTGTGCTTGTGTTTGCTTTTGGGAAAATATTTTTATCAGGCCACAGGTTCTATGCATTATTTACGGGGGAGAGCTATTGATTCTAGCTCGGCACCGTTCACTGATTACGGGGGAGCTATCTTATTCTATCTCGGCATTGTTTATGGGGGAGCTGTGTTTTAACCAACTGTGTCCAGGTATGAATATTGAAATATACATTTATTATTTTGTCAATTATCAATATGGGGGAGATTGTTGACACAAAGTCACAGTCAACCAAATATTGACTACATTGACTAAATAATATCTGTATAAATTCAATACGACACACGACGTCTGCATTCAGTTCAGGATAGACAACAGCTCAGTTTCCGACTCTCAGTGTATTTTCGAGTCTGTACTTTTATATTTTATTGAGTCTAGAAGTATGTACTCTGAGTTATGCTGAGCTCTTGGAACTTAGTCTATAAGCCTACCCAAAATCCCAAGCTCCACCAAAACAAAAATTGCCCACAAGTCCCACTTAGAACCACTCTGTGCTCTGGAGACAGAGTTCGGGCCGAACTCTGCCTCCACACAGAGTTCGGGCCGAACTCTGTCCCCTAGAAATCAGGAACCCTAATTTTAGGGTTAGCTGGTTGCTAGCTGTCCAACGGCCAAATTTTTGAATTTTCCTACCCGAATTTTGGCCGAATTCTGCCTCTAAAAACACTATAAATAGGGCATGAATTCTCTCATTTCAATTCACTCAATCTTCTCTTCTCTTCTCTCCTACAAGCTCAATAAGCCATACCCTTCCTATCTACTAGCCACAAGCCTCCTAAGTCTCGAGTGCTCAGCATCTCTCAGTTAGGATTCTTGTGCAAGAGTGAAGAAGTCGCTTGGACAATTCCAAGCAAATCGCCACTGCGATCCTCTGTTAGAAGTTGACGTGCTCTTCTGAAGAAAAGGCACAGGTTGTAAGCTACTATTTCACAAATAGTGGATTTAATCCTGAGCTAGAGTTCTCAGGCCTGGACTAGTCCTCCACGAGGGAAACCAGGTTAAAATCGTTGTGTTTGCGTATGCTCTTCTGCTCTTCATTTATTTTCCGCACTTTACTCTGATTTTTTATTGTTGGTGAAAGAGTTATTTTTAATTGGCTATTTTTCTATATAAACTCTATTCACCCCCCTCTAGAGTTGCCAAACTGTTCTTCAAGTTCTTCGTAAAAACTATGACTTCTTTGAACGGGGAGATCTACAACGAACAATCGACTTATGTGCCAAAGGGAGGCTCATATCCATCTAAAGCTAAGTAAGGGTCGAACATGAAGTTGGGTGCAAAGAAGCAACGAGCAAAGTCATTCATTCTCAAAAGCCCCTATTTATAGGCAGCAACGTAGTCAAGCGCATACGCCAAGAGACAATCGGTCAAAGAGCTCCGAGATTCATGTGATGAATCTCATATTAATGGCAATGAACCTGCCGCCCCCAAAATTAATATGATGAATCTCACATTAATGGCAATGAACTTGCCACCTCGATGTCTTCTAAGTCAGCGTTTTGAGTTCTGCGCATCATGTAACGACAATACTTAAGGAAAAGTTGACCAGATTCAATGTACCACGCTACTACGCCACCGAGGCTACTACGCCATACTGAAAACGACTCCATACTGAATGCTACATAATCTGAATGGCTACGCCATCAAAATAGCTACGCCATCAAAATAGCTACGCCATTTACTTTCTATACTTAGACTTCCCTTTAAGCAAGAAGCATTTAATGCTTATCTGTCAGCAAGTTCGACTGCCAAGACGATGCTTTGAACAGAGTGCAGCATGCCTCGACTCTAGTACAAAGTATGATAGCACAAGAACCGAAGAGTCGTTCACCACTACGTCGAATAGTTGGCGTAGGCATAACTCGAACCTACGCCACTAAAAGCCAAATGTGCTTCGAAGACTGTGCTGACAACTCGCATCATCGTAATGATTAAAATGTTTTCAGAGACAGCTGTACAAAATCCACATGGACCCTTCTCCACGCCAAGGAGTTCTACAATGCCAAGATCTTTCTGGCGCAGGATCGTCCCTACGCCAACAATTCATTTGGTTCTTACCACAAAAAATCCCACACGCCAGGATCAATTTAGAACCTAAGCTTGTTCCCTGGCGTAGGGATCTTTTCCACTCCAACAGCCCGAGATCTTTGAGTAGAGCATATGCGCCACGTGTTATTGACTCGGTTCCATTCACGAACGGGTACCAACCATCCCAGATCTCAGCAACATATAAATCTTAACAACTGCCACGTGTCGGCTCATCAGCAGCCCAACAGTACAGTTACAACAGATTCAGTTCTACTTTTACGCGTGCAGTGCCCCTGCGCCCAACAGATCATGCACGTAGCGTTCCTACATGCATGAATGGATCATTCCACAAAAAAACTATAAATAGAAGGATCATTCCTTTATTTCAACCGACAAAGAAAGTCAGAGACAGCCGTACATACATTCTGAGAGTCATAGCATACTTCAGAGAGCCGAATTGCCGTCCTCTTGCTATCAAACAGGAAGACATGCAATTCTCTCTCAACCATCATCGGATCATCAACGGAGTAAAGGAATCAGAAGCAGTATCCGATCTCTGTCGTTACATAGCCTAAGAAAATTATACTTAGGAAGATCCTGTCCAGGATTAACTATTTATATGTTTTACGTTTGTTAAATACAAATGTTAACTTTAACTTTTCAATGGAAAACAACCTGGCGAACCTGTTGGCGACCTACTTTTACTCTAAAGAGAATATTGTAACACAATTTGATGATAATAAGCTCGGATCCTCCCAAATGATGTTGGTCGTACGCTTCGACCAGCAAGCTTATGAGTAATTTCTCTCAGAAGGCAGCGCGAGTCCTTCGAAGCGGCTACCAAAGTCGAAGAAGACTCACCAAGTCTGGGTGCCTAAGGATGTTGTGCTGCTCACCAATACAGAAGGGGCTACGCTTATACAGCCTCTCGTCACTGCTGACTCCATTAGCAAGCAAGCTGCTGTCTCTCGAACGGCGCATGGGTCTGGAAAGCGAGGTGCTGACCACCATTCCCCATCGACCCATACCCAGTCGAGGGTGCTACACTGGAAGAAAAAAGACACAACTACCCTCCCGCGTAAAGAGTCTGCTGCACCAAGAAAGTCCTTTAACTTAAACAAAATAACTTTCCATATTGGCAAGAAAAAGTTGGACTCTAAGTACTACATGCCTTCGCAGGCTAGTACGGAGGAATCCAAGGCAGCACGAGCCACACGCGCTCATCGTGTTATGCCAGCAACAAACCTAAAATGCGCGTTGACAGTCATGTGTACGACTGATGGTAAACTGTATCGGACTGACTGAGGTTCTCCTACGCCCCAAATGGATCAGTCCTCAAAGCCCCCTGCCACTTGGGTGCAGCTTATGAACATAAACCAAGCCAGGGGCAAACATGGTGATGACAGGCCCTTGCGCTCAGTTTGACTGTGCACGTGAAGTAGGCCTATCTTACAACCAATCTCCCACTAATGATTAATCAGGCAAATCTCATACGCCAAAAATGAGTCAAGAAGTACACTACTTCATTCACACCCATGAACAACGGTTGGCTGCACGCATGAAGTGTGTGCGAATACAGACTTCCCCTCACATGATTTGTGTAATATGACCAGTCACAAACGTAAAGCAGGCGAGACAAATACTATACACAATACACCACCCCGCTGGGCATACTTGTGCTAGTACGACCATCAACTGCTGCTATTACAAAATAGTAGCCTAACCACCAAGGCAGTCCGTGCTTTAAAGACTGCAGCCAGCTATACCCATCCGACATTGTTTTGATAAAAGGGTACTGATAGAAGACAAGGAAGAACTTCCAATCGCCCCCATGCCATGTTACATTGAATTCCCCTACTCCTAGGAGGAATTTAAAATCTAATAACCCACCAGTCTCGGCTTGCATATCAAAGAGTCGACCCCGAGGGAATAAAGCAATAGTCTCTAATATTGGGGTATTCTAGAATACCTGGTCAAAAATAAAATCTGTACCCGCAGTATGACCTAGGTGTAGCCCGGTCCCGATCATTAACCATAATCCTTCATTCCAAGAGGATAATATCTTTCCAGGAACAAATATTGATGCAATGAGGGGTAGCCAACTCTGGGATTCCGAGAAGAAAGTCTTATATCGATCTTCCAACAAGACAACGAGGCTGAGAGTGAGAGGTCCACTGTTCCGTCTACTTTCTTCTATGTCATACATGTCTACATGATAGGGGGTAGAAATGGGAAGAGGGAGAGGCTTCGACTCCAAACCTCCTATATTGTATTGACACATTGGAGTCAGGGCTTCAAACTGCTTCAAACTCTCACATCCTTCATGCAGGCCTTGACATAAGTTGTGCTCGACATCAGGACCAGTTTGGCTGCCCAACCCCCGTCAAGGGCTCCCATATCTGTAAGTCTAACCTAGGAACCAACGGAGAATCAAATGTACCACCTCAACGTGTCCCCTGAGTAATGGATAATCATACACTACCTCGGTCATCCGCTCCTTCATCAATGAAGGAGTTGTTTGAGATTGTGAAGGATCAATGCAGTCACGTAGATGCTAAAGACAAGCAAGAAAAACTCTAGAAGCTTGGGATCAGGCAACCTTACCCACCCGAGTGGAATAATGTGGTCTATCCTTCCAAGTACAAGCTATAATCCTTGGCTTCGTTCGAAGGCAAGGACTCTCCTCGTCGTTACCTGACCTATTTTGCCTCTATGACGGGACACCTACCGCGGGGTGATGCCCTACTCACAAGCTTGTTCATTAGGGCATTGAAAGGGGTAGCCTATATATGGTTCTGTAGCCACCCTGAAAAATGGATATCCTCTTTCGAGGATCTGAAGCGCCATTTTCTCTCCCGATTCTATGAGGGAGTAAAGGACATGACAATGTCCTCCCTCATGGATATTACTCAGAAGGAGAAAGAATCAGTCCGAGCCTATAATTAACGCTTTCATCAGGCAGCTTTAAGATTACCTCCTAGTATCCCTGAGCCAGTATTGATGGATTCCATCCCCAAGAAGATGTTGTCGACAATCAAACTATAGGTGTATTCTACCTAATATATGGGCTGGACCACATTTATTATCGGTGCCGATAGCGCCGAAATGAAGGCCAGGGACGCTCGTCTTCTGGGAGTTAGTTTTTCTGTTCTTGACAATAAAGGGAAATGCCCTTCCAACAACAATAACGATAGATGTGAATCCAAGGAAAAACAAGCGTTAACTGTCAACGTCTCCAAGAATGCTCCAACCTCCACTCAGAAGCCACCACCGGTGCCCCGACAAAAGGATGCCTACTCCTTTAACGATGAGAACACCATACAACTCTTTGAAGTACTCATGCAAGGTGATAAGATCAAATTGCCTAATCCTAAGCGCCTAATGAGGTAGATAAAATTGGCGATCCGAAGTACTGTCACTATCATCGGTTCTTCGGCCATACAATACGAGATTGCTACATATTGAAAACTACATCCAACACATGATCAATGCGAATGTCCTTACCTTCGACTATGAGGATAAGACAGTCTTGGCGAATATGGTGTCCCTTCAGTTTGGCACTCTTCTGCCGAATCGTCCCCATCCTAAAGGCGACAATAAAAGTAATCAATCTTCCTCCAGTCCGTGACAATGTGAGTGCACTAGTACCATTCACCACATCCTGAGTGAGGTTATGTAGGTCACCCAAATCTGGCCCCAAAACTGACTCAATCCGCGACACGCTCAACCGCCAAAGGTAAGCGCAAGAAGTCTAAGGCCTGCCGTATGATCACTGCTCCCCAGAAGAAGCCTTGGTCGTGGTAACAAGGTTGAAGAGAAACACCCAGCAGGAGGAGGAGTCGGCCAAAGAGGCGCCTTCCATCATCGCTCTTACTGCTCCAGAAGAAGGTCCATTCCAACCTTCGGTTGTGGACAAACAAAAGCAAAAAATGGCTCATTTTAATAAGCCTCTAAAAAAGATGGCACTTTGGGGGTGATCAAACCCCATAACTTTGACATATTAGCGCAGCTAGCCAATACTCCAGCCCGATTATCTCTTTTTGAGCTTTTCAACTCACTAAAGATTCTCAAGATGCTATATATGAGGCGTCAAAAAATGCCAAGTCTTTCATGAGCCATGCCCAACAACGTGAAGAGGACCCAGCCGCATGTCTACACTATCATAATGTGGGAGAGATCATCCCCAACAGTATATTTTCTCAGTAGGATATGCTGCTCAAGAATAATAGGCATAACAGACCACTGTATTACACATGATATGTTGGTGCTATTAAAGTTGAACGGATCTATATTGATCTTAGTTCTTCTCTCATCACCATCCCTCGAAGTCTATTCTAGACCTTGGGGATACCGATGCACCAGTTATCTGTGTCCAATACAATAATTAGCAACTTCAACGCTGATAAAAGTAGTCATTTGGGCAAAATTTGCTTGAAAAGCCATATAGGTGATCTCCAGATAGAGGTGACCTGTTATGTCATTGATGCCGATATATCCTATAATGTCTTGTTAGGATGCCCATGGATATACGAGTACATGATCGTGTCATCTACCCTCCATCAGTGTATGAAGTATGTAACCAACAACAGCATCGTCAAGACAGAGTTCGCTGACGTCGATCCCTTTATTGTAATCGATACATACTATATTGATGCTACTTTATATAAGTCAGCTCACTTAGATGATGATGACATTGATGCTGATGATGATGTAGAAACTGAAGCAGTAGCTAAAGAACCATTGAGAGTCCGACTCAATAGCAAACCTTCCCAAAGGTCAGCCCCTCTCGTGGCTAAGCTTCACGGAAAGGCTCCGACCCCTATGGTCCTTAAACTTCTAGGAAGTACCCAGGAGCCTATCAGGATCAGGTTACCGAGGAGGTATTTAGAAGCCCTTCCGAGGTCGCAAGATTCCCCGGTTATAAGAACATCAGCTACGCTAGTGGGTAAGCTACGACGAAAGGCCCCAACAACTCCTCCCGTGGCTATCCCAATTCTCATAGATGAAGAGTTAGGGGACTATATTTCTTCTTATACCGAGGCACCTTCACTCGATAATGAATCCCTCGGGATAGGATTCCATCCTTTATCAAAAAATCTATCTTTGAACTACTCTAATCTTTCACACAGGAATGCTATATATGCTCTGGATAATGCCTTAGGTGCATTACAGACACAAATAATAACTGTCAATACTGTAAACCGGGTTGTCCTATCCTAAGGTGCCTACTTTGTAGTTCCACCCAGGAAAAAGGATGAAAAGCCTATAGTCTTTGGTAAAGTAGAATGCTATCAGGACATTTCTCCAGTTAAATCGGAGCTTGATAACGGGAAAATGCAAATCTATCGTTATATCCGTTAAGTGAAATATCTCATCCAAAAGATGGGGTACGACTTGAACAACGATAATGGACTAAACTACGACAAACATTGACGCCTTCCCATACGACTTCCTGCTCCAAAATGGAAGCCTCGGGACTACTACCACTGCACTCACCGTGGGGTGGGCTACGTAACACCCCCAACGACCCCTGAAAGTTTAGAAACTGAAGTTGAGATGCATTCTCACTTGTCTGAATCCTCTATTTAGGACTCTGATACCAGTATCGGTCCAATATTCAAGAAAGTATTGTCGGTCAATAAGATGTTTGTATATCCTCCAGAAGAAGATAATGATCAGACGTTGGAATTCTTCGAGGAAGAACCTTGGGCTCAACGCCTAGGGTCCCAGTGGGAATTGCATTTTGTGCAACGAGAGCCTCCCACCGAAGATAAAGATGAACAAATTGACTTGGGGGATGAATCGTCGCCCAAGCCCATCTACATCAGCAAAAGCCTATCGGGGGAGATAGTGAATCCTTCGTATGACTTATCAAAGAAAACATCGATGTCTTCACTTGGAGCTGTGATGACATGCCGAGGTTGGACCCGCAAGTCATAATACACAAACTTAACATCTTGTCCAATGCCAAACCTGTCAAGATGTTACGACCCATACCCAGTATTTAGGCATGAGTCGTGGGTATGTCCAGCCTATGCCATAGTGTCGATGGTAGAATTATCACGACTCGCACCTAGTATAGGGGCACGAGTGCGTAACAACGTCCAACCTACGCCGCAGAATAGGTTGTAGAATACTGTTCTAGGTCGCTAACTAACAACTCACGCAATGATATAATGTACCTGTCATAAATCTCAACTCCGAATGGAGGACAAGTATAAGATATGGTAATACTCAATCACATTCTAAGCACGATAAGAGAACACAGAAGTCTAGAAAACTATATAAAGCTCAATAACAACAACAACTTAACGATACTATTCTTGTCATGAAAACGAGTAGCAAGAAACAACAACAACAACTTACTGTATAAGATATGGTAATACTCAATCCAGTATGTTTGAGATACTATTCTTGTCATGAAAACGAGTAGCGAGTAAACTTGGCTATCGTTCTAGTAGGGTGGTTCGAGTACGGTGATTCGAGTATGGTGATTCGAGTATTAGTGATTCGAGTAGGACGATTCGAGTAGGGTGATTCGAGTTAGTGATTCGAGTAGGGTGATTCGAGTTAGTGATTCGTGTAGGGTGATTCGAGTTAGTGATTCGAGTAGGGTGATTCGAGTAACAGAGGTTAGATGAGTCAAATACATGTACTGTGAGTGACTGAATCCAGAATACCAATACGTGTTATGATAGAGAATCAAATAGAACTATACTAGAACTGAAATATAGTAATCATCTAATAAATGAAAGAACTATCAGTGAATGTACTTACCGGATACCTTGAGCGACTGAAGTATAAGATTCCCGAATTGAAGTCATAAGGTCCAATTTAGAGCAATACAGGTTACAATATGTTCAATATATAATAGTTGAAGTATATAATGCAATCTACATGATTCTAGGTCAAAGTCAACTCTTGGTCAACTTTTGTCATCCTCAATCAAACCAAATCAACATCTAGGGTTTGGTCAACTGCCTAGTCAAACAAGGTCAACTAGGCCTAACTTGGACACTTGGGTCAAATTCTACCTTAAACTAAACTCATGAATTTTAACCCAACCATTACACATACATACCTATAATGTATAACATATTCCATACTCATACTATCTCACCATCAACTCAACCTAGTGTGTGTGTGTGTGTATATATATATATATATATATATATATATATATATATATATATATATATATATACACACACACACAATGTATCTTATATGCTTTAATGATACACATTATATATATATATATATATATATATATATATACACATTAAAGCATATAAGATACATCTTATATAATGTGTATCATTAAAGCATATAAGATACATTGTGTGTGTGTGTATATATATATATATATATATATATATATATATATATATATATATATTAAAAAAAATTTAAAAAAAAAATATATATATATATAAGCGCTCGTTAGGGCATCCGGGAATTGCGGAACAGGCGATTCGATTCTTGGATGCTGGACTCGACGGGGGGCTCCGCCCCCCCGGATGGTTCGACGGTGGGGGCCCCTGGCCACCCTGGCCGTCTCATAGCGGTTGTCACTGTCTCTGGGGGCGACCAGCCGGCGATCGTTGCTGGAGCATCTGCCGGCGTTGTGCTGGATTCGGCGGGGGTCTCCGTCCCACCTGATGGTTCTGGTTCGACGGCGTGGGCCTCCGGCCACCATGGCCAGATCATGGAGAATGTCGCCGTCCCTGGGGGAGACCTGCCGGCAAAAGTTGCTGCATCTGTCGGCGTTGTGCTGGATTCGGCGGGGGGCTCCGCCCCAGGTTCAACGGCGGGAGCTCCCGGCCACCTTGGCCGGCGCATGCCGCATGTCGTCGTCCATGGGAGCGTCACGCCTGCTGGAGGCATTCCCTGCGGTATGGAACGGTTGGCAGTTTCGACGGGGGGCTCCGGCCCTCCGTGCAATGTCGACGTTCGGGTTGCGGGGGGAAGGGGGGTTGTCCCTGTCCAGAGGGGGTCTCCGCTCTGTGACAAGGTGGTTTTAAGGGTGGAACCTCCGGCAGCGGCGGCGGCCACATCGAAGGTGGCAAGTAGAGGGATGGGCGGCACTGTGCGGACCTTCGCTGCGGTGGTAGGCGGATCCGCGTCGACGTCGACGGGTGGATTGCCGACCAGCCATTGTTTCCGATGGACGGAAGGTGGTTGTTTTTTCTCAGTCAGATATGGAGGCCCTCACAGCACCGTGTGGGCTAGACCTTATTGGCAAGTTTGCTCGGCGGAGACTCCCGATTGAGGCTATTAGAAAGGCCTTCGATTCGAGGGGTTTCAGGGGGTTGATTGACGTGAAGGCAATCGATGATCGACACGTTCTTATATGGCCTCATGTCGAGAGTGATTTTCTCCGGCTGTGGTGTAAGGACTGTTGGTTCGTTGGACGGGTTCCGATGATGATATTCAGGTCATCGGTGGACTTTTCGCCGTTGAGAGAGGACCCTCGGGTTCCTATCTGGATGGCCTTTCCCGGGCTTCCCCACTGTATGTTTGATACCAATGCGGTTCTCTCCATCACATCTGGTCTCGGCACTTTGCTCAGTACTGATCGGGCTACGGCGTCCTTTTCTGTGTAGCCAGGGTTTTGGTTGAATTGGACGTCAGCAAACTACTTCAACATAAGGTGTTCTTCCAACTGTCTGATGGTGTTCGCTCACAGCCAGTTGTCTATGAGCGGAGCCCTCTCTACTGTGTTTCTTGTGGCCATCATGGTCACGTTGAGAGTGCTTGTGGTCGACCCGGGTGGAGTCTTCTTCCGTGGGAGTTGCTGATAGACCGCCCATCCCCGACGGCCTCTCCACAGGCGTAGTACGTGAGGATGACGGCCCGGTGGGGGGCCGTGGGATTAGCAGGGGTCGTCGGAGGAGACGGTCTAGGCGTGAGAAAGGGAAGGGGACACGACAGGTGTGGAGGCGTGTCGAGGGGCGTGATGATAGCACGAGGACCACACAGCCCAGATTGCACGGAAGAGATGATAATCGTATGAATTCCGTTCTGCCATCCTGGCACGTGGGGGAGTCATCTTTGGGCCAGCTGGCTTTATGGTCGGATGACAGACGATCCATGATGGAGGGACGCAGCGCTCCAGGCTCTAGCTTGGCTGGGCAGATGAGCCCTGAGCGGGGTATTGGTTCTATCGATTTATCAGATCTTCCTATTATTATTCATAGCCAGCTGGGATAGGGAGTTATAGGGGATGATTCTGACACTGAAGATCGTAGCTTGGTGGTGTGGGAGGAGGTCGGTCACGGTCCTTTATCCGCCAGGGGATATGATCTATCTCCGGGTGATGATATGGTCTCACTACCCGAGGTTAGACCTTCCACCTTATTCTTCGAGGGACGTGAAGAAGACTGGCAGATGGTTCCATTTAAGAAGGCGGCTGGTAGGCGGAGGAAGTTGATGGCACCTCAGTCGGATCTACTTCTTCGATCACATGCTTCCCGGGTTAGGCGAGACCCCCAGTGGGTCCTTGGTTAAATTCCTTGTTTGGAATGTTCGAGAGACGGCGAACAGAGCTACTTTATCCCGTCTCAGGTCCTTGTGTCGGACCAACTCTATTCAGGTTCTTGCCATTATTAAACCCAATGTGATATCCTCTAAGCTTCTTTCTTATCAACTGAGGTTGGCTTTTGATGATAGCTTTTGCAATGATAAGGGCAATATTTAGATTTTCTGTAAGTCGGGTCTTGGGATCAATTGTATTGACTCCTGTGACCAGGCTATCACGGTACAGCTTTCTCTGAGTTGTTTTTCGATTCTGGTGCGGTTGTCGATAGTACATGGTGCAGGGACACGACAGGGGAGGAGGAGTCTGTGGAGGCACCTTCTGGACGTCCAAGCCAGGGACATTGCCTTGCCCTGGGCGGTGGGCGGAGACTTCAATATCATTGCTTCTTCGGATGAGAAATTTGGATGTCGACCTCCTGACACGAGGGCCATTGCGGACTTCCTCGACTTTCAGTTGGCTGCCGGGCTCTCCGATGTTGGTTTCAGAGGTAGCATCTATACCTGGGTGAACGGGCAGATGGGGCTTGATCGTCAGGGATCCCGTCTTGATAGGCTACTCGTGACGGGTAGTTGGCTGGATGGAGTCCAGGTTTCTTACGAACATCATAATCGAGCAGAATCTGATCATTCTCCTCTTTTGATATCCTGCCAGCCAGCTTCTTCCCCTCTGCATAGAGGCTTCCGTTTTCTTGACTTTTGGAATTTTCATCCGAATTTTCTTACGATTGTGGCTCGGGCGTAGAATTCATGCTGGCATTATGATGCGCTGGAGCTGTTTGGCATGCGCTTGAGGACAACGGGGCATGTTCTGGCTGGTTGGAGCAGAGCTACTTTCGGAGACATTTTCCAGGAGGTCCGTCGGGCCGAGGACGCTGCCTTGGCGGCGGAGAAGGATTTTGAGCTCCATCCTTCGGAGAGGGGGAGGGCTTCCTGGATGGAGGCCGTTGCCAGATTGAAGCAAAAGGTCCAGGTTGAGGAGTCTTTCTGAAAACAAAAAGCAAGATTGAGATGTGATCTGGAAGGAGATAAGAATACTCGTTTTTTCCATGAGTGCACTAGGAGCAGGCAAAGAAAGGCGGGTATTCAGAAAATTATTCGGGCTGATGGATCAGAAACTGGGTCTACTGCGGAGGTAGCGATGGAGGCGGCTTTATTCTTCTCAAAGCTGTTTAGAGTGGAGCCTATTTCAGATGAGGACGCCTTTCTTGATGTCATCCCTAGCATCATTTCTATGGAGGACAATTCTGATCTTGTTCGCTATCCTGATAGAGCGGAGTTGTTGGAGATTGTTCGGGGTATGGACCCGGCTAGTGGCGCCAGACCGGATGGCTTTTCTGGGAGATTCTTCTCAGTTTGTTGGAATATTATTGCTGCTGACATGGAGGAAGCCGTTGGTTCATTTTTCTTGGGTGCACGCCTTCCGGTATCCGTTTCGGATACCTTCTTATTTCTTAATCCTAAAGTCCAGCACCCGAGGAACCTTTCTGATTTCTGCCCTATTAGCCTTTGCAATTTCTGTAACAAATTTTTTTCCAAGATTATTGCTTGCAAGTTGCGGGAATATCTTCCCAAAATTATTTCTCCAGAGCACAGTGCTTTTGTTAAGGGGAGAGAGATTGTGGACAATATCATTATTGCTCAGGATATGGTGGCTTCTATGAAGGAACCCAACCATGGTGGAAATGTTGCTATTAAGCTGGACATGCAGAAGGCCTATGACAGAGTCAATTGGCATTTCCTCCTGCGGGTTCTTCGGAGATTTGGTTTTAATGAGGTCTTCTGTGATATTATTTATCGTCTCCTGGCGGATACCCGGTATGCGGTTCTACTTAATGGCACTCCTACTGCTTTTTTTTCGACGTCTAGAGGGATCCGGCAGGGGGACCCTCTCTCCCCGGCTCTCTTCATTATTGCTGCGGAGGTACTCTCTCGGAACCTCAAGCTTCTTAAAGACACCAATAGGAGATATTTATTTCACACTCCGATTGGGGGACCGCGTATGTCGCACTTGGCTTATGCGGATGATGTTCTGATTTTCACTTCGGGGGATATTGCTGGATTGCGTGCTCTCCAGCAATTATTGCATATCTATGAGGCTGTTTTGGGACAGAAGATTAATTATTCCAAATCGGCCTTTTATACTGCGACACCATTGGATGAGGATCATGCTCGAACTATTTCTACTCTCTTCGGATTTAGTACCGGTACTTTGTCGTTTTCTTATTTGGGTTGCCCGTTAACATGCGGGAGAAGGAATGCGGGGATGTTTAGTTATTTGCTGGATAAAATCCGTTCGAAGATGACGGGTTGGTAGAACAAGATTCTTTCTCCTGGGGGTAAGTTGGTCCTTATTAAGAATGTACTTTCATTTATCCCTATCTATACATTGGCCGCATGTTGTCCTCTTCGGGCAGTTCTCAGGACGATTGAGAGGATATTTGCGGCTTTCTTCTGGGGTAGCAAGGATGGGGTGGCTAAGAGGAGTTGGCTGGCAAGGCGGTTCGTTACTCGGACTAAGTCTGAAGGAGGCCTCGGGATCAAGTTCCTGAATGATATTATGGATGCCTTTTCTATGAAGCTTTGGTGGAAGTTGAGGCATGAAAAGGGCCTTTGGATGGAGCTTCTTAAATCAAAATATTTTCGTAAGCGTCATCCATGTGATGCGTTTATAACTTCCAAGTGCTTCCATATTTGGCGACGGATTTTGCGGGGGAGGAAATTAGAGGAGCCGTATATCTCGTTTAGACTTGGGTGTGGTGAGGGATCAGCGAGGTACGAAGCTTGGATTTCGGGGGGTCCTCGGTTGTATAGTGTTGCTATTCCAATGGCTGAGGGAGTGACTTCTAGGACCAGGCGCAGAACGAAAAGACGGACTCGGGTGCGGAGTCATACACAGGCGAGGGAGTCTGATGCTTACGGCTGGACGGGACATTTTTTGGCCAGCATAGGGGATCGGGTTGGGGGGAGGGTGTTGATTCGACGGTTTCACAGCGTTTGGGCACTGGGGAGCTTCGGAGGTCGGCTAGATTGGCCGGGAGAAGGGTGGTTCTTCCCCAACGTACGGTGACTGTTCGGGCTCTTTCAGATAGGGGAAGGAAGGTCAGAGATTCTAGGGCGAGGAATTCTGATAATGGTAGTCCTATTATCCGATCTTTTTGGACAACCACTGGATGGGATCTGTCTTTATTTTGGAGCAGTTTGGAGTAGAGGCAGCGGGGCGGCTCAGAGAGGCGAATCTGACTTGTACTTTGGCTCCTGATTCACTGGTTTGGGGTGAGCGGAAAGGTTCTTTCACGATGGCTGCGGCTTGGAGATGTTGTCGGATCTCTCACCCTACATCATCACTTTTTCTAATATATGGGGCAAGTGTATTCCAGCAAAGTGGAGCATTCTGATGTGGCGGGTCTGTCACAACCGGCTTCCTACTGATGACATTATTCAGAAGATTGTCTTCCATCTGGCTTCCAGGTGTCATTGCTGTCAGGTTGGGCATGGGGAGACCCTTCAGCATATATTTTTCCACGGGGACCTTGCTATGACGGTTTGGTATGCTTTTCGCGATTTTTTCAAGGCACAGATGCATAGTGACTTTCTACTCTTTCTTCAAAGGTGGTGGCGGGGTCAGGGCAGTCATCATCGGAGATCATTGGCTGGTGCGATCATTTGGGTGCTTTAGAAGAACAGGAACATGCATCGGTACGAGGGGCGTGGTGCTGGGTCGGTCTTTTGGTTCGGGAGGTGAAGCGACAGTTTCGGAAGTCGCTTTCGAGTTGTCGTCATCTTCCGACTATTCCTCATTGGGCTTTAGAGTAGAGTTATTACTATATTTTCTTTCTTTGTTTTTGTTACCATGAGTTCGGATGTACTCATTACCCTCTTTTTTCAGTAAAGGTAACAGTATTTTATATAATATATATATTATATATATATATATATATATTATATAAATATATATATTAATATATTATATATATTATATTTTATATAAATATATATATAATATATATATATATATATTATATATATTATTATATATTTATAAATATATATATATTATATATATATATTATTATATATATATATATATAATATATATATATATATATATATATTTATAAATAATATATAATAGATATATTATATATATATATATATATATATATATATATATATATATATATATATAATATATATCTATTAGGTACAAATCCTAATGACCATAAAAGTAAGGTATTGGGGCAAGGGTGTTGTTTTATATTATTATATATATATATTATATATATAATATATTAATATATATATATATATATATATCATATTAACAACACCCTTGCTCCACATACCTTACTCTCATGACATAGTGTAAGCCCATTTTCCGAATATTTTTATTTTATTTTGATTATGATTAACTTTTATGGTCATTAGGATTTGTACCTAATCTCATAAGAGAGCTATGATCATATTATGATCAATTGGCCCTCATATGATTATATAAGCATTGTTCAATTATTTTATAGCTTATTATAATTTTTAGAGATTTTTTAGATATTTATTTATTAAGGTTTAAAAACTTTAATGACTTTCAAGATTTTACAATAGGTTTATTTGAGACAATTTTGAGACCCAATATTTTATGTAGGCTCTAGTAGGTTATAAATATTTTCTATAATTTTATAGATTTTTTCTGCAATTTTTAGATATTTATTTTATTAAGTTTTAGATATTTTAAAGGCTTCCAATATTTATTAGGAGGCCATTTGATACTAATATGAGGTAAATTATTTTTATTTATATTCTAAGTGGTTAGATATATTTTCTATAATTCTCTACAATTTTTTAGAAATTTTTAGGATTTTATTTGAGTTTATTTGGCCTTAGAATGATTTTTAAATTATTTTTTGTAATTAATTATCCAGTCATACCCAGTCAGCGCTGGTCGGGCACACCGTCAGCCATTGCAGCACCCAGTCTGTGGGTCCTGACTGTACCCGCTATATATATATATATATATATATATATATATATATATATTTGCTGAACAATAAACCCTAATTTAATTCTGGCCGATTTTGAGGAAACTTGTTCCAAGGAGACCTCCGACTTCCCGAGGTGAATGCGGACAACTCCGACCTCCTTTTTGCATGCCTTTTTTGTTGGATTCATATTGAGGTATACTTTTCAAATATCCAATTTATTTTTATTATCTCTAAACCTTATTTTCTGTAAAACTCGTAGAGTGTCAGTCGTCCGAAACTTGACACATTTCGGTGTTTTCAAGATTTCGGGAGGACCGGAAAATCACGAACCGTTTAAATTTTCGGAAAGCTAACACAGAGCTCTACGACATATATTTTTCCCAGAAATTAATTTGTTCATCTAATATTTTAGTTATTCTGTTGAACTCAGAATTGATCGGTGAATTACCGTTTTGGTAACGATTAGCCATAACGGCGATATATTTTGACCAAAACGTGAATTTGCGGCACGGTTGACTCCAGCGCACTCGTGGCACTGGAATCTACCAAGGTGCACTTTCAAAACCTTAAGTTCACGACGTTTGACTAGATAGTCAATGGTACATCTCGATTTGCATGTTATGCTTTCCAACATTTGAAACATAACTTTTAATGGCCAAACTTGCATGTTTAGATTATATTCAGATTATTATTAGGTTAAATTAGGTTTTAGGTAATTTATTTCAGAATTAAGTATTATTAGATTAGTAACCCACTAGCCACTTATTCCATGAATTTAGAACTAGAACCTTACAATTGACTTGTGGTTTTCGTGATTGGTTCGTGGTACGATGTATGTTATAGATTGACAGCTTCTAGATCGACAATCCCCTCATCCTCGACTTGTGACTACGATTTGTGCAAGGACCTCAGGCAAGTGCACTTTCTGATTGCTTTCGATTTATAGTAGTCTTTTTATTTCATGTTTATACATATACTCTTGCTTGTTGACACATTGTTACACGGATTAGTGTCATGGATATTACATACTATATTTTGTGATTGTCGTGTTTTCGTGTTTCGTGACTTGCTCGAGTCCGTGAGTACTAGTCGGGAGAGGAAATATCGTAGTAGACATGTGGACTACCCAGAACTATCTCCCGTGTCTTTCGTGGAGAATAGCAGCTGCACATGACACGTGCATGATGCCTGATTTCCCCCCTAGTCGTTCATATGTCAAACCTGACACATAGATACTAGTTGTCTTCTACTTGTCTTTCCTTTTTTTTTCTTTACCAATTGCCATGTCACCCTATTTACATGTTTTCTCCAGTTGATACATCATGTTATAGAGTTACTTACTTGCTTTCTAGACATGCAATAATATTAGTCACTTTCTAGTTTCATTTTACATATGTTATTTTCATGTTTTGTAAATTCTATTGTGTTTTCGTATTGCCGTCAGTTTGTGTGCTTGTTCCATTCCTGACTAGAAACCAATATTTTTTAGGTTAGCTGAGGCTTCACTTAGCATTGGGAGATACGGGTATACTTGCAGGCCAAACTTAGAGATTAGATAGATGTGGTATCATTTTCATTAATTGTAAGAACCTTGTACTTTCTTTAAATATAAGCGTGGTAATGTTGAAATCAATTTAGAACTGTGAATGAGCAATAAATGTTATATTTATGTAATTTTGAGCATCTTGGCCGTGATAGCGTTCTACTGTCGACTCTGCGACGTAGGCTGGCTTGGACATGCACTCGTATCCCGAAAAGCGGGTGCGGGTCGTGACACATAGCCACCTATATATAATATATCACAGATTTATATCAACCCTATCCCTCACCCCTTACATACAAAACCCCACATAGCCCCAATGATATGCCCATATTATCATATATATACCATATCTCACACTATCTTTATACCACATATGTATACATATTTCCAACTCAAAATCAAGTTACCCATATATGTAATATATATAATATATGACACAAGGTTATCTAATATGTGTATACCTATACATATACGCTATCCAAGTCATGCAAGGGGGTAAGCCTTCCTAACTTACCCCCAACCATATCCATCATACTAACTAACCCCCAACTCTAAACACTCACTCAAGGACACTCAAATCTCACCTAGACACACACTCACAAGTCACTAATAACTTGGCACTAGGGCACACTCATCTCAACCAATACTCACTCAAACCATAGCCCACACTCCCTACCAAGCTACTGCTGCTACTGCAAGATACAATGGCATGCTGCAGTGCTTTTGTGGCTGCTGCTGCTGCAACTAGCTATTGCACGAAATGCAAAGGGCATGTTGTAATACATTTGCTGCTAAGGGTACTACTGCTACTGCTGCATGTTTACATTGATGCAAGGCTGGCTGCATCTAATATACTACATAAATACTCTATACTATACCCCAATCTAACATCTAATTCTCTAGGGATACCTATCTATGATACTCTGAGATACACTCTAACAATGTGATGCTCTAACTAAATTATTCACTCACACAACCTATTCCACACACAAATGAACAACCACTCATACTTAACCATCCAAATACGACACCAAAATCCAAATCGACGAGCACATATCCACTTCTATCCTCACACACGATTAATATATATATATAATATAATATATATATATAATATATATATATATATATAGATATGATATTTATAATTATATATATATATATATATATATATATATATATATATTATATATAATTTATATATATCTATATAAAACTGAAACCGCAACTAATACCAATATCTAACACAAGCCACATAACCACTTCTAGAAAACTGAGCTAATAAACACAACCTATATATATATACATATCAGACATTATATATCTATACCCTCAACATTCAAATATGCGTACATATCCCAATCTCAGATTACAAAACCGAAATACTTATATCAAAACCTGAGCCAAACATCAAACCCAAACTGCTTAAACAAAACCCAAATTGGCAGCAACCCAAGTTGGGGTGGGGGGTGAGTGTGTGTCGAGAGTGTCATGGCTAGGTATAGTGAGGGTCACATGCATCAGACAGAGTGAAGTAGTATCAGAGAAGTGTGTGTGTACATGTGTATCTACAAGTGTCCAGAGAGTGTCAAAGGTGTATGTATCATGTGTCTAAGTAATGAACAAGTGTCAGAGTGTCAATGTGAAATGCAAAGTGTCAAATGTGACAATATGGGATTGTGTGTGTGTGTCAAATGAGTCGAGTGACAAAGTGAGGTGGTGTCAACACGTGTGTCTAACATGTGTGTCGAATCATGTGCCTAAGGTGTCCAGGGGTGTGTCAACCATGTGTCCACTGTGTCCAAGTGACACAGATATCAGAACATGGCAAGGTGTGGTGTGATGTGCTCGACTGTGTGAAGAGTGAAGTGTTCAGAGCAGTATAAAGTGTTGAACCTGTGTCAAGTGTCTTGGTGAATGTGTGTCAGGTGTACATGTGTCAATATATGTCTAATGGAGTGTCCAAACAAGTGTGTCCAGTGAACAGAACACAGAGCAGTACTTGACTGGTCCGTACGAGATCAGTGGCTAATGCCACAGCTCGAAAACTCAACCAATCGAAGCCCCACTCTCCAAACCCCATGTCAGTCATTTCCCCTAGCTAGGTCAGTTGGTATCTAGTGAAACTGTGTCGTGTCTAGGCTGCATGAACACTGCAGTAGTAGGGTACTGCTACTATATTCATGCAGTATCCAATAGTGCATCCTCCTGTCCATTTTGACCCAAAAGACTCATCAAATTCAGCTAAGTCAAACATATATATAATCTACATATAATTAGCTACCCAAATCTATAACTAGTTCTGAAATTGGAGAACAAAAAGTTCTAAGAGACATTTAGTCGAACACTTGAAATACTCCTCTGATACTCTTGCGATACTCCCCCCAAATGGATTCAATTTAAACCCAAACTATTCCTAGGGCTAGGGGGATCCTAAATGAATGCAACTATGGAAAGAAAACAGAAATTTAATCGATTTAGAGGCTCTTACCAATTGAGAGTTGGAATCTCAATGAAAGCTCCTAGATCTGGATCTCCACCAAGCTCTAATGGTGAAATTGCTCCAAATCATTCCTAGTTTGCCAATAGAGACCTCCTCTACACAAGAGGAGTGATTTTCAATTGGTTTGGTTGAATTTGGAGTTGATTTGATGAAAGAGGGCAAATTTGGAAAAGAACACCAATGTAGGGTTAGGGTTTGCAAATGAAAGGAGACAAGGGACTAATATTGCTTTAAATAGGAAGGGGAGGCTCCTTGTGGCCGGCCAAGGCTGCCCTTAGGGTTAAAGTTTGGTGAAACTAGCTAAAAGCCTTCCTAACATGTCAAATAAAGGCCCCTTAAGGGAAAGGTCCAATGTGGCTTTTGTTCTAAGTCATTAATTAGATTCAGATTGACACTCAAGCTAGATTAGAGTCTAACTTAAGTTGTGTAATCTTTCTAACAAGTTTTTATGGTCATGACTAAACTTTAATCAAAGTATTTCTAAGGTTTCACTAACTAATAATAAAATTGTAATTTATTAATTAAAATATTATTAAATAATTAAATTTTTTACCAATTACCAAAATATTCTTGCTCAGAAAGTGGTGGTGACAAGAACGCTGACTAAACCTCCACAGTATATTAAACACAATCATGCAGTTTATATATGATTCACATCAGTTCCAATTTCACAAATGAATCAAGAGTAACGAAATATCCACACAGCAAGAGAGAACATATGGAAAATAAAACTAAATAAATCTCAAAGAGTCGAATACTACTAAATGTCAATCCACTGATCCAAACTCAAATAGTTCTCCAAAAAAATAAACAACTAAAACGTCTCCGGAGACAAATCCGGCCAAATCTTGATATCATCTAACTAATTGCCATCGGTAGATGACAACCCTGCTAAAGTCGCATCCAGATCGTCTGGTATGCCAAGGTCATCGTCTGCAGTCTGCTCATAATAAGTAGTACAAAAATCCTCTAACTTATCACCTAAAAATAGTTTATCTAGTCAGGCTTAGAACAAGCACACATATGACAATCTATTCAAGACATGATAAAATTTACAGACATAAAAATAACATATGAGAATTAAACGAGAAAGTAACAGGCATCATGGCATAGCAGAAAAAAAACAGGCAACTCTATAATAAGATATAGCAACTAGAAAGAAAATATGTAAATATCGTGACATGGCAAGTGGTGAAGAAAAATAGGATGACCAAGTGAAGCAATATCTATCTATGTGTGTTAAAATATTATATTCGATATGTGAACGACTAAAGGGTAAATTCGGACAACCGCACGTGCCGTATGAGGCTGCTATTCTCTACGAAAGATAATTGGGATGGAAAGGGTAGTTCACACGTCAACTAAGATATTTCCTTGCCCAATTAGTACTCAAGGATTCGAACAAGTCACGAACACGGTAATCATGTGAATGGTAATCAAGAAATATAATATACATGGATCTATGATACTAGCCTCGTGTAACAAGCGTGTCAGCAAGCAGGAGAAGCATATGTATAATATGTAATAGAAAAACTATCAAGAATTGAAAGTGATCAGTATATGTACCTGCCTGTGGTCCTAAGATGCGGATACGAGTCTGGTGCCGACTCCGAGTCCAAGTAACCTATTTTATAAATATCAATGAGTAACTGAAATTAATAACATTCTATTGGTTTTTCTTTTAGGCATATATACCTATCTCTATATTTGCATTATTATGGTTCTAGGTCATCTACATCTAATACAACCTAACCATGCTATTGCTATTAGCTTGCATCTCTAAGATACTCACAATCACAATACATGATACTATACTTTTACCTCTGCTCTGGGCTTTCTTATACATTAAACTGCCTTGTGCCAATAGGATTTCTGTCACCTGTACATACCCAGGTTTCCTTGTGCTATACAAGCTTATCCTAACACCTTGTTATTTCAAATACCATCTCCTCAGTCTTGTAACAGGCATGGACTGATTTATGCCTAAGGTTAGGTGATACCAACATGTAAACATATAGGTGCATTGGTTCTAGCCCTCTTAATACACACTTTTAATATACTGGACATTCCTTTGGTTACCTACAGCTACTTAATCTATTGTTGCCTATGGTTTGCATATTACTTATTCTTGGCACCCTCTCTCACAACACATACCAATAGTTTGCATATTACTTATTCTTGCATATTACTAAATCTGTTGTTGCCTATACTTTGCCTATACAACCTATAGTATGCAAGACTGTTGTACACCCATACATACACCAGTCAATGACCCTCTCGTACTTGCCATATCTTGACTACCAGTTTCTGATACCCTTACTCTACCTGGAAAAAAGGAAGTAGCATAGGGCTGTTACCTATTGTCCAGAGTAGTACCAACCAGTTAGGTTCCCTCCTATAGGACACCTAATTACTTCTATTAGGTCAAAGTAGATTACTCCCTGTACCTGAACCTGGTTACACGTGGAGCCTTTTCTATTTATATGGGAGACCCATCTCTGTATACGTGACTCTTACTCAGGTTTGTGATGCACTTAGTGCAACTGATACCTTGATACATTACAGTGTAAAACTGATATACAACCTAGGTACTGCTCCTTTAATTCCCGGATATACTTTGTTCTATCTTGCCCTTTACCTACCCTGCTAATGTTATGCCTGGTAATTGCCTACATGGGTGAATTCTTAGTGTATCTGCTACCTATTGCTAAGCCGTGCCTATGGTCATGTTCCCTATTGATGCTATTATATTGATAAAGGGGATTTGATACCCCTCATATTATTGATGATACTCATCTAATGCTCAAACCATACATGTCTTACCTAATCGGTTGACACGCACACATCCTAATACCGATTTCGGCTACACTTGTATCCCTCAATAAGGAAAACGATACTTCCATAATTTGGAGAGAGATCACTGCCTTACCTTGCCAATGCTTGGGCACACACAGAAATTGATACACCACCCACGTTACTCTCCAAAGCTCCCTGACTAGCCCAACTTGAAATACTTACCTTTAACTTATAGGTGATGACTGATACATATTCTAATCTCGATTTGCTAATGCTTCTCAAGAGTTACATTGATCAATCCTCTACTGTTCCAATTTTATATATGTACTACTGCCCCTTGCTCTCTGATACCTAAGAACTAGCCTCTGCTGTCAACCTACTGATCATTGACACATGAAGATAAATACTGCTATTTAACAAGACTACACATGCTGATGCACATGAGCACAAGGACTCCATGCTCCTACTCGGTTAGGCACACACATGGTTTACTTACAATTTCCTTTTCTCATCCTTACTAATCTTCCAATTGTGTAGACTCCAATAGGAGTCTACAGTTCTCCCCTTACCTATATAACTATTGTTGGCCCATTGGTCATGGTCAAACCTAATTTTAATAATTGATCAAACTCTGTCTCGATATAAGGTCTACTTAAAGAAGTTTTGGACTCTTGGACACTGCCAGAGAATAGCTATCCCATCTGTTCAAGATCGAAGCTGTGTTTGCCACTCGAGTCTGTATTTCTTTTATGTAATGTAATTTTTACTTATATTGAGTCTAGGAATACAGTGTACACCGAGTCGTACTGGCAAATAAGCTATCCTAAAAATATTTTCAAAATATCCTATGTTTTGAAAAACAGTCCCCTATTTACAAAAAGCTCCTAACTGCTTAAAAGAATTTCAAAAAGTCCAAAAATCAATTTGCAAAAATGTCACGACCCGTACCCGGTTTTCGGATACGAGACGTATCCAAGCCAGCCTGCGCCGCAGAGTCGGCGGTAGAACACTGTCACGGCCAAGATGCTCAAAATCACAAAAATAAAATTTATTGCTCATTCAAATTATTAAATCAAATCTACAAATTATTCCAAGATTCACATTTAAAGAAAAGTACAAAGTTCTTACAAGTAATGAAAATGATATCACATCTATCTACTTTCTAGGTTTTGGTCTGCAAGTACACCCGTATCTCCCATGCTAAGTGAAGCCACAGCTAACCTGAAAGATATTAATTTCCAGCCAGGAATGGAACAAGAACAAAAACCGACGGCGATGCAAAAACACAATAAAATTTACAAGACATGAAAATAACATATGTGTGATGAAAACAAGAAAGTAACTAATGTCATGGCAAGCGGTGAAGAAAACAAGGAAACAAATAAAAGGCAACTATCTATGTGTTTTGAAATACCAGTTTCGACATGTGAACGGCTAGGGGGTAAATCCGGCACCCTGCACGTGTCGTGTGCAACTTCCATTCTTCACGAAAGACGGGGGATGGGTAAGGGGTAGTTCACACGTCTACTAAGATATTTCTTCTCAACTTGTACTCATGGACTCGAGCAGGTCACGAGACACGAAAACATGTTAATCACGAAATAGTAAGTAGAGTTCCATGATACTAATTTCCATGTGACGAGCGTGTCAACAAGCATCAAGACATATGTATAAATATGAAATGTATGAACTACTATGAATCGAAAAGCAATCAGAAATTGTACTTGCCTGGAGTCCTTTGCGGGTGAAACCGGTAATCCCGTTAGGTCCAGAATGGTCTGATTAGCCTAGAGTTGATATAAAGTGATTAGGAATTAGGGTTGTATGATTAACACGAACAAGACTTGATAAAAGGATCTATATGAATATAATTATTTAAAAATTAATTATAATCTTTTTAAACATGTTTTATTATTTAAAATACTTTAATTAATTATTAGAAAATCTACAAAAAATAGTTTCTAAAGTAAAATATAGTATTTGGTCAAGCCATATTTAAGATTAATAATGTAATGTTTTGTCTCAATTAACTTATAAAAATAATCAATATAAAAAATATATATATGAAAATTGTTTATAAACTATTTTAGAAGATATAATTTCCTACATGAAACCACATATTTTATTTGTCAGAATATCAAAATACAATTTTAGATAAATACCTTGAAATCCAAGATATCGTTTTAAGGTTAGAACCCATATTTTGACAAAATACCATTTTATATCAAACTATATTTTTTTAAAAATTACCTAGAAGTCTTATAAATTATTACTTAAGTCAATGCCCTTATTTAATATCATAAAGATAATATATAATATTTTTAGGAAATATTAATATATTTTGATAAAATATTAATAATATTAATAAGAAAACAAATGACAATATTAATACTATCAATGATAACAATGTATACATATATACATATTATAAGAAATATTTAAATCCTACACCTGCTACACCTACATCTAACATATTCTATAGTGATATGCTCAGCTTAAGTCCTATCTAGCTAAATATTTATCTACTAGCAGTTGGACATGTGTAGTATAGAGAGGAGTGGTGTATAGGTAATTTTACCCATAAAGGCTATTAATGTTGATGGCTTCTCCTTCATGTGTACACAGCAAGTCGGCTGCTCCTTCTTCTCCTCTTCAAAGCGAGGACACATGTTGGAAGGAGAGCTTCCCTCGTGGCAGGTGGCTGTCTGAGACGCGGATGACACCGCTCGACCAGAGGGCTGGCCGAAGTAATAGCGGATGAAACGACTCGACGACGATGACGACAATAGTGGCCGTCCGGAGAGTAAGGTGTGTAGACGACCTCCCAGTTGCGTAGAGCTGCTATCGACTTTCGTGCTTATCGTGGTAGAGAAGGTGGCCGGCCGGGTCCTCCGGTCGTATATGCCGAGAACACAGCAGGTGCATGCATGGATCGAGTGTGGGTGCTCAACACCGCGGCTCGTGGTGGAGCACACGACGTCGACCGCCCTGTGTATTGGAGGAACTGGCTCGACTTGGAGTCTGATGTCACTACGACGCGGCGGTACTCGTCATGTAAACGCACACGCGGAGGCTCAGGCAACCGTTGATGTTTCACGATGAGTGCAGCGTGAGACTTAGCGTGCTTGGGATGTCGCAGTGGTCCAACACGCCCGGTTGGCATCGTGTACATGTGTACGCTCACGTGGTATGGTCGACAGGAAGAACGCTGAACCCACGATAGTTGGCGGTAGCCGTTGGCCACTACTCGCGGCTGCAGTTGCTTGTGCACTCGAGGAGGAGCCATCGAGATGGCTTCCGGCGAACACATCATCCGCTACACGTGTCTGTAACTCGAGATCGGCAGAGCCCCGTAACTGAACAAGGGTTAGGATCGTATCTGTCGAATCTATACGCGAGGATGGCAGTCATGCGTCGAAAGGAATAAGAAGTTCGATTGTTAAGAAGGGTGTGATAATACTAATGGTAGGGTAGTGGTATGAAAGAAGATGTAGATGAAGGTAGAGAGGGTGCTGGAGAGTCCTCAAAGAAAACTAGGGTTAGTACTATAAATAGGAAGTTGAGATTATTCCTGGGCTAGGGATGGTTGGGCCTTGGGCTAAGAGGTTAGGAATTTTGGAAAGAAAATGTAATAGGGGAGGAAGTAGTTTGAACAAGATTTGGTTTTGGGTTGGCCCAAATAAGGAGTGCTTGCCAAAAAACCTCAGAATCTTAATTAAAAAAATTGATTAGGTTTCGCCTATAACTTACACAAGAATACAGTATACAAAGTACAATATCCTCCTTATTTGATCTAACAAAGCCATATTTGGCACGTCTACCAGCTTTACTTATGGTAAATAAAGTAGGAAAAGTAACAATATATGTATGTATATATATCTTTACATATGAGTTTTGTTCCAATAAATTATTTATAAAATATACTTGCATAATACTATTCATTTCCATTTATAGTATTATAAGCCAAAACTTCATAAATAAGATTTTATCTATTTATGCCCTTACACATTAGGTGTACACACTAGCAAGTATATAGCCTAAGAATCCCAAATTCCACAAATATATCTTAAGAAAAGTATTAACCATATTTTCAAAATAAAATAATATTTAATAGCAAGAGTACAGATAAAAATAATTTAAGCATCCTTTCTCAAACAACATACTAAATCACTAAAACAAAATACGGGTACCATATACATCTACATGGACGTCGTTGGTCGCACTACATGGCTACATAGGCTGGGGCTTGGTTCGGGTCCAGTCTGGGCTGGTTTGTTGCCACCGGGTTTCCTAAAAGTCAATAATTGTTAATGTTAAATAAATAAATTATTTATAGGGGTTTTCTCACAACTTAGCCTGGTTTTCCTAGTTGGGACACACTTATGGCTTAGCCTTTCCTACCACGGCTAATACATTAGTTAAAGCACGCCACTGCACTATCCGTGCCATGATTTCTAGTCATCTTGTACTCCGAATTTAACAATGACTAAGACCTTCAATAATAACTATTTAACTAAATATTTATAAAATTCCAAAAATACCATCTAAGTCAAATAAATAATTATAATATAAAATATTTTCAAAATTTTGGGAATAGGGGTTACAAATCTACCCACCTTAGAAATCATTCCTCGAATTTAAGGACTATAATGATCAATTTTTCTAAGATTTAATATATTTTGAATCTATAAATCAAAATCAATCCATAATGATTAAAAATAATTCTAGATTAATAATATTTTTAAAAAATTGATCAAAACTAAATATAATACAATAATAATTTAAATGAGTAATAAGTTTATCCAGCTTGTAAAATATTTGTATATACTCGAACCAATAGATATTTGTTGGTCCAAGACTATTTCAACTATTACCATATGCAAATTAGATTTAGTTTAATAACTATTAGCAAATAATTAAATAGATTTTATAACTTCTAAATCTAAAGTAGTTGGACAAAATAAAAACAAAAAATCTGTTGTTACAATTATCCTCTATAGAGGCTAAAATAAAATCCCTTTCCTATCTAGAACTTGTCTCAATAAAACAAAACGAAACAACAACAAAAAAAAACATTTTAAAATAGGGAAGTGGGCAACCTACCCCATAGAAATAAATTCATCCTAGAAACTTCAAAGGCCAAGATTAGGTATGACCAAAAATACAGTCAAGGAACAAAGTTTCAGTCGATCCGAATAAGGACGACAATTGATATAATCAAGAGGATGATACGATTCATGATCAAATTAGTCACGCGTAATCATGGATATGATCAAAATGATAAAGATAATAGACAAAAGGAGAGTGTGATTTGGCACGATCAATATTCGGTCAAATGGTCTAGTTGACAACCAAATGTTTAATAATAATTTAAATTGAAATGATTTGGCATGATCCAATTATAGTCAACATGGTCTAGTTACGACCGAATTTCTAAAGAATGATCAAGGTTCTAGATGCAATCTAAACAAGGCTATAGTCCCATAGATATAAGTTAAGATACAGTCACGATCAAGGTTAATGATGCAAGTCATCCATGCATGATAAAATCAAAAGTTGGCACGAGCATGAACAAGGTCAAAATAGTCATGATCAAAATAGAATGAAAAAATATAACATTAGCAATAATTAATTTAAAATATATGCACGATTATGATTACAGTCAAGAGAGTTTAGTCGTGATCAAATTTGTTTAGGAACGATCAATTAGTTAAGCAAAACTATTTAGGCATGATTATAGAATCAAACCTAGGAAGGGATACTAATTGGCTCTATCGAAATATAAAAAAGAGTATAGTCATGATCAAAATTGTTCAAGGATGATCAAATCCAAAATCATTTCGATATGCTTAAAATATTTATCCACAATTATTTAGGCACGAGTTTAGAATCAAAATCTAGATAAGTTTAGGAATCCAGTCAAATTACATTAAAAGATGACAATCTGAAAAATAGAAGGATAAGAAAGGAAGGGGAATTATCGGTTTATTGAGAAGATTGTGACTAGGAATAAGCACAAATCAATTAGAAAACTTAGTAGTTATATGCCAATAAGGCGTAGTCTCTATGGTATTCGAAACTTGTAAACATAATCGAAGTCATTTTATCGAGAATTTATGCCTCGCCAGTGTACTAGCTGCATTAAACCTTTGGTTCCAACTCAAGCTATGTTGCGGTAACGAATACCCTATCAACTCTATCTAATCTTGACATAACAACTCAAGGATGAAATAAGGCGACCAAGACATAATTTTAATAATATTCGATCACCCACGCTTACTTGAAATTATTTTAACTTTGGGGTCATGCCACGCCAGTGCGCTGTTGGTTGCAGTGAACCCGCAGTCTCGATAATTTCAAATAAGTGACGACAGTGCGTTGCTGCCTTGTCATCGTAAGTCATCAAAATTATTCCAACTATATCCCCAAGAATATCAAAGGAGTTTAAAATATCATACAAGCTGATACAAATAGAAAAAGGGTAAGTATTTGTTCTTCAAGTATAAGATCAGCTTCTTGAAAGAAAAAAAAAAACAATTGATTAGGAAGGATAATGATCGAAGTCAAAATAAGTAAAATCTTATAATCCTTATTTCACGATATTCAATATTCAACGATTGAGAGTAAACTTTTGAATCCAAAAACTTAACTCGAGATTAATAGACAATTGAGTGAGTAGTTATTTTAAAAATAATTCCTTAGGTCCAAGTAAAAGAATATAAGTGATACGAAATGATGATGGCGATGTTTAGAAAAGATATAAGATAAAGTTGTAC
This sequence comes from Iris pallida, assembly GCA_029216955.1. Classification (NCBI taxonomy): domain Eukaryota; kingdom Viridiplantae; phylum Streptophyta; class Magnoliopsida; order Asparagales; family Iridaceae; genus Iris; species Iris pallida. The sequence continues at coordinate 7,329,576 of JANAVB010009399.1, forward strand.
AAATGATCATGATTAGGGAGAAAATGATCGAAGGCGAAAGAATATAAACTTAAATTTATATTTCTCTAATATTCAAGATCGAGGAAAATATGTAAGAAGTACTATGTCTACCTATTATGAATATATTTATACACAAGTATATATGTATAGCCTAAGTAAATCACAAAAATCCCAAAATATCATTCTAAGAGAAGGTTATCCTATTTTCAAGTAAAATAAAATTTAAATAGCAATATACATATATTATATTCAATATATAATGTATAAAATTATTCACGAGACTAAACATGGACTAGCAATATATATACACATCTACATATCTACATGGACGTCATTGGTCTCATTACATGACTACCAGGGCTTGGGTTGGGTTCGGACTAGTTTAGAACAACCGGGTCTTCTAAAAGTCGAATTATAACAAATTAAATTATTTATAGGGACCAAGTCACAACTTCGCCTGGTTTTCCTGGTTCAGACACTCTTATACCTCGGTCTTCCCTACCATAGCTAATACACTAGTCAAAGCACGCCGCTGTACTATCGTGCTATTATTTCTAGTCACTTGGTACTCCAAAATTTAACCATGACTAAGGCATTCTATAATAATAATTATTAAATTAAATATTTATAGAATTCTAAAAATCATATTTTAATTCAAAAAATAATAAAAGACATTTTCAAAATTTCAAAAAGAGGGATACAAATCCACTCATCTTAGAAATCGTCGAATCAAATTACAATAGTGCATCCTTTTACGAAAGTCTTCTAATAGGAATTAAAATTCAATGAGACCTATGTAACAACCTTAACTACCAAACTGTCAAATTAAACTAAGGACTTCTAGTCCTAACCATTCTCCTAAAATTGATTTACTCCTAGTTGTGAATGAGAATTTCCTAGTCGCAGGCTTGCAGTAGTACGACTAATATTGGTAATACCACAAGTTCGCATGATTTGCAAAATCTGACCTGCATGGACCACCACAAAAACTTGTCACGACCCGCACCCGCTTTTCGGATACGAGACGTGTCCAAGCAGCCTACGCCGCAGAGTCGGCGTAGAACGCTGTCACGGCGAAGATGCTCAAAATCACAAAATATAACTTTTGTTCATTCATTATTAAATCAAATACAATTACAAGATTATATTTAAAGAAAAGTACAAAGTTCTTACAAGTAATGAAAATGATATCACATCTATCTACTTTCTAGGTTTTGGTCTACAAGTACACCTGTATCTTCCATGCTAAGTGAAGCCACTCCTAACCTGTAAAATATTAGTTTTCAGTCAGGAATGGAACAAGCACACAAACCGACGATGATGGAAAAATATAATAGAATTTACAAGACATAAAAATAACTTATGTGTTATGAAAACTAGAAAGTAACTGATGTCATGGCAAGCGGTGAAGAAAACAAAAAAATAGGCAACTATCTATGTGTTTTGAAATACCAGTTTCGATATGTGAACGGCTATGGGGTAAATCCGGCACCCAGTACGTGTCATGTGCAGCTGCTATTCTTCACGAAAGACACGGGGGATGGGTAAGCGGTAGTTCACACGTCTTATATTTCCCTTCCCGACTAGTACTCATGGACTCGAACAAGTCACGATACACGAAAACATGATAATCACGAAATAGTAAGTAGAGTTCCATGATACTAATTTCTGTGTGACGAGCGTGTCAACAAGTAGTACGACATGTGTATAAACATAAAATTTATAAACTACTATGAATCAAAAAGCAATCAGAAAGTGCACTTGCCCGGGGTCCTTTGCAGGTGAAACCGGTAATCCTGTTGGGTCCAGAATGGTCTGATTAGCTTAGAGTTCATATAAAGTGGTTAGGAATTAGGGTTGTAAGATTAACACGAACAAGCCTTGATAAAAGGATCTATATGAATAAATAAACTATTAAGAAAATTAATTATAATCTTTTTAAACTATGCTTTTATTATTGAAAATACTTTAATTAAATATTAGAAAATCTAGAAAAATAGTTTCTAAAGTAAAATATAGTTTTTGGTCAAGCTATATTAATATTAATAATGTAATTTTTTGTCACAATTAACTTATAAAAGTATCAATATACATATTTATATAGGAAATTGTTTATAAACTATTTTAGAAGATATAATTCCTACTTGAAACCACATATTTTATTTGTCAGAATATCAAAATACAATTTTAGATAAATACCTTGAAGGCTAAGATATCGTTTTAAGGTTAGAACCCATATTTTGACAAAATACCATTTTATATCAAACTACATTTTAAAAAAATATCTAGAAGTCTTATAAATTATTATTTAAGTCAATGCCCATTTATCATAAAGATAATATATAATATTTTTAGGAAATATTAATATATTTTGATAAAAATGTTAATAATATTAATAAGAAAACTAATGACAATATTAATACTATCAATGATAACAATGTATACATACATATTATAAGAAATATTTAAATCCAATACCTGCTACACCGACATCTAACATATTCTATAGTGATATGCTCTACTTAAGTCCTATCTAGATAAATATTTATCTACTAGCAGTTGGACATGTGTAGTATAGAGAGGAGTGGTGTATAGGTAATTTTACCCATAAAGGCTATTAATGTTGTTGGCTTCTCCTTTATGTGTACACAACAAGTCGACTGCTCCTTCTTCTCCTTCAAAGCGAGGACACCAGTTGGAAGGAGAGCTTCCCTCATGGCAGGTGGCTGCCTGATACGCGGATGACACCGCTCGACCAGAGGGCTGGCCGAGAGTAATGGCGGATGTTACAACTCGACGGCGAAGACGACGATAGTGGCCATACGGACTGTAGGTGTGTGGACGACCTCCCAGTCTGCGGTGTCGTCGTGTGGAATGGTGGCCGATCGGGTCCTCCGGTCGTGCACGCGAGAACACAGCAGGTGCATGCATGGATCGAGTATGGGTGCTCACCACTGCAGCTCGTGGTGGAGCACATGACGTCGACCGCCCGCATGTATTGGAGGAACTGGCTCGACTTGGAGTCTGCTGTCACCACGATGCGACCGTGCTCGCCATGTAAACGCACACGGAGGCTCGGGCAACCATTGATGTTCACGATGAGTACAGGATGCGACTTAGCGTGCTTGGGATGCCGTAGTGGTCCAGCACGCCCGGTTGGCATCACATACATGTGTGCGCTCACGTGGCATGGTGACAGGAAGAACGCTGAACCCGCGGAAGTTGGCGGCAACCGTTGGCCACCACTCGTGGCTGCAGTTGCTTGCGCGCTTGAGGAGGAGCCGTCGAGATGGCTTCCGGCGAACATATCTGCTACACGTGTGTCCGTAACTCGAGATCGACAGAGCCCCGTAACTGAACAAGGGTTAGGATCGTCTCTGTCGAATCTACACGGGGGACGGCAGTCGTGCGTCGAAAGGAATAAGAAGTTCGATTGTTAAGAATGGTGTGATAATACTAATGGTAGGGTTGTGGTATGAAAAGAAGATATAGATGAAGGTAGAGAGGGTGCTGGAGTGTCCTCAAGAAAAATAGGGTTAGTACTATAAATAGGAAGTTGAGATTACTCTGGGCTAGGGATGGTTGGGCCTTGGGCTAAGAGGTTAGGAATTTTGGAAAGAAAATGTAATAGGGAAGGAAGTAGTTTGAACAAGATTTGGTTTTGGGTTGGCCCAAACAAGGAGTGCTTGCCAAAAACCTCAAAATCATAATTAAAAAAAGGGATTAGGCTTCGCCTATAACTTACACAAGAATACAGTATAAAAAGTACAGTATCCTCCTTATTTGATCTAACAAAGCCATATTTGGCACATCTACCAGCTTTACTTATGGTAAATAAAGTAGGAAAAGTAACTGTATGTATGTATATATGTATGTATATATATCTTTACATATGAGTTTAGTTCCAATGAATTATTTATAAAATATGTACTTGCACAATATTATTCATTTCTATTTATAGTATTATAAGCCAAACCTTCATAAATAAGATTTTATCTATTTATGCCCTTACGCATTAGGTGTACACACTAGCAAGTATATTGCCTAAGAATCCCAAATTCCACAAATATATCTTAAGAAAAGTATTAACCATATTTACAAAATAAAATAATTTTAATAGCAAAAGTACAGATAAAAATATATTTTAACCACCCTTTCTCAAATTGCATACTAAATCACTAAAACAAAATACGGGTACCATATACATGTACATGGACGTCGTTGGTCATACTACATGGCTACATAGGCTGGGGCTTGGTTCTGGTCCAGTCTGGGCTGGTTTGGTGCCACCGGGTTTCCTAAAAGTCAATAATTGTTAATGATGAATAAATAAATTATTTATAGGGGTTTTCTCACAACTTAGCCTGGTTTTCCTAGTTGGGACACACTTATGGCTTAGCCTTCCCTACCACGGCTAATACACTAGTCAAAGCACGCACTGTACTATTCATGCCATATTTTAGTCATCTTGTACTCTGAATCTAACAATGACTAAGACCTTCTATAATAACTATTTAACTAAATATTTATAAAATTCCAAAAATACCATCTAAGTTAAATAAATAATAAGAATAAAAAATATTTTCAAAATTTTGGGAAAAGGGGTTATAAAAAACATTGACTAAACCCTGACAGAACTCGGCCAGAGTTCGCCCGAGTTCGGCCAGAGTTCGGTTAGTGACCGTTTGTTTTGAACATTTGAAATTTAGCCCTACAGTTACGGATCCCATCGAGATTTTCTCATAGAGTTCTGCCTGAATTCTGCCAGAGTTCTACCTTTGAAAAAACTATAAATAAAGAAGGATTTCGATCATTTCAATTCACTCATTCACTTTCATCTCTTCTCTGTAAAGCCTACTATTCCAAAGAGTTCTAAGCTTTAATTTTCAAATCCCAAGCCAGTTACAATCCTCTAGTCGATTTGCTGTACGGTACGGTCTAGAAGCTTCAGAGCGATTGTAATTAGAGGCTTGATTGAAGAAAGACTCTTCATAATTGAAGTTGGTTGAGTAGTTCGTATCAAAGCTCGCGTTTGTAGAATTTGCAAGGACTTCGTATGAAAACATACGATATTTTCCAATAGTTGATTCAACTAGAAGCTAGAGTTATTCCGACTGGACTAGTCTTCGCAAGAGGGAAACCAGTATACACCGTCTTTGCGTTTGCTTTCTAATCCTGCTTTTACAATTATTTACTTTATGTATATATTATCTGTGATCTTGCTGCTAACATTTTTAATTAGCTAATTTCTGCGGCCTACTCTATTCACCCCCCTCTAGAGTATTACGCTTTACAATTCGTTCCTATAATTGGTATCAGAGCAGATTATACAGGTAACATTGAAGTTATAATTTTACTATTCTTAACTGTTACATAGATCACAGCACAACACATGACAACTGTGAAGTTCATAAGTGAAGGCCAAGCCACAAACAGACCTCCTCTGTTCGACAGTACAAATTATACCTATTGGAAAACACAGATGAGTTTCTTTATGAAATCTCTAGACTTTGACTTATGGTCTATAGTTGTTGATGGCTATAAAAAGCCTTCTCGTATCTTTTAAAGATGTTTTGGTTGAAAAATCGCATGATAAGTATACTGATGAGGAAAAGAAAAAGGCTAGTCTTGACGCACGTGCTATTAACGCTGTTTTGTGCCTTAGACAGAACTGAATTTAACAGGGTGTCTACTTGCACAACATCAAATGAAGTATGAAAAATTCTTGAAGTAACCCACGAAGGTACGACATAAGTCAAGGAGTCAAAGATCAGCAGACTTACTCAGAAGTATGAGGCGTTCAAGATGAAGCCAAATGAATCTATCATCCAGATGTTTACAAGATTCTTGGATATTGTAAATCCTCTGTCATCATTAGACAAGGATTACAATAACCATAAGAAGATTTGTAAACTGCTGCGAGCACTTAAGAAGAATTGGATTCCAAAGGCTACAACAATTATTGAAGGGAACGACCTCTCAACAATGTCATTTGAAACACTCATGGTAAGCTACTCACTCACAAGCTGGAACTTTAAGACTTTGAAGATGCTACACCAAAGGAGAAGTCAGAGTAGTCGATCGCTTTCAAGGCTCAACATAGAAGAACTGTAGAAGATGATTTCGACGACAATGACTCTGACACTGAGGATCAAGCTCTTATGGTGAGATAATTTAAGAAGTTCATGAGATTCAATAGAAGAACAAAGGACAACAATAGCAACAACAACAACAACAATGAAGATCCTATTTGCTATGGTTGTAAGAAGAAAGGACATATGAAGAAGGACTATCCAACAACATCAACATCAACCAGGAAGAACAGCAAATATGACAAGGGCTACCTGAAGAAGTCTACGTCCTGAAGATATGCCAATACAAGCATATGGCATAAAAGTGAAGCTAGCGACTCAGAAGACGAGTAATCAGATGACGCT